>JASDQU010945257.1:22475-33587 GCA_032191745.1 Picea mariana
CTAGTTAACCAATAAAACACATCCCTCATTGTGGCTCCCATCACCACTCTCATAATTTGACAATTTATATCAATGATAATTGAAATTATCTCTAAAAATATATTATCCATATATCCAAAAAATAGTGTGTTGTCCAAAAATTTAGAAGTCAACTGTTCTCAACAATCAATAAATAAAAATACTTAAAACCCATATTTGCCACTCTGGGAGGCAATCTTCCCCTTGTTGTTGTCACCCTTTGATCTCTTTGAATTTGCCTTAGGCTATGTGGAGCCTTTAAGCCTAATCTCATTGATAACATGAGAGAAATCATCTCTCAAATGCATGCGGGAGGACATAGATTTAGTAGAGTCATTTGAGGGAGAGGAGGGGCCATCAACGGATTTTCCTTTTTCAGGAGGATGGTGGGCCTCGAGTTTTAACCTTTTTCTTTCATGGGAATACTGTACTGGTGAGTGGGCAGGGGCAACTTGGATAATTTGATTAACAGGTGGAGGAGCAAGTAGAGACAAGTTAGGCCAGACACAATGTTGGGAGACTTTCGGGTGGACAATCTCTTGCCATCCATCATTTTCAGGGACTTCAGGTTGTAATTGTAACACCTTGTTTCCCCTAGTCTGTAAATATAACTATATTTTCCAGGGAACTATGGAAAACTTAAAGGTGTGAATGTTTGATTTGATGGACCTTTGTATAAAAGGTCGATGAATGTAAATTGGTTCTGAATATGTGTTGCATGAATGTTGGGAAGGGGATGTGCTAAAAGAGACCACAATTGCTATTGAAAAGGTGGTGGAAGGGGCCCAGAGTGGTTGTGTTAACTTCCACCGAGCCAATACTATGTTGGTTTTAATTGCTCAAGATCAGAAAAACCCTCTAACCTAAAATGAATTACAGTCAGGCTGGTAGGTGGGAAGACGTCGTCAAGAGTTAATGAGGGGATGGGGCAGACTGCCCATTTGTAAGGCTTCCGAACCTGACCAGGGAATGGGAATTTGAGCCACACACAATCTTGCTATGGAAGGCAAGAAAGGAAGTGTGGTGTGGGCAGAGAGGGCCGATGAAAGAATGCAGAGACGAGAGCAGAAAAATCTCGGGTCCAAGGAAGGATTGAGAGAGAAAAGTGAGTTGGGATTGCAAAGATGAAAGACTGAGTCAGGAGAAGGAGAGTAACCTTCATCCTCGTCTATTCCGATATAGGGAAAAGGAGAGTAACCTTCGTCCCTAACTTCCGTTGAGCTGGAAGTAAGAGATTGAATATCAAAGCATCGTGGCCTAAGCTTGGGGGTGGCCAGTGATAAATCCATTGGGAGTGACTAAGCATATGGTTGGTTGGAAACAAGCATCCCTCCCAGCAGTCGCATCACGCTTTGTGGTTCTAATAAGTGTTTTATGCCTTGTATCTTGAATTGAATATCATGGATACATGCTCATGTTTATACGCCCATAAATGGTTTCTGTGTGGAATAATTACCTAGTGTTCTAGATTGGAAGTAATGGATGCATGTGTATACTTATATGCCATACTTGGTTTATGTATAAAATGATTAAGTTCAGAGCATGAGTCCGTTCCACTGAGAATCATCCCATCTACTTGATTCTCGTGATCTTCTAATTTAATTCCTCGAAAGCACCTTCCCCAAGGAATTTCTTCATATCTCAAAGTTGGGGTAAGCTCCTTGGTATGGCTACCGCAACGGTAAACCCATGAGTTTACCTTGTCCCACTGTCATAGCTCCTAACTCGGTGAGTTAGGAAGGCACTTCATTCAGGTCAGTAGCCTAGGGACTTTGAAACACACCCAAGCCCTTATCCAGAAACCCAACTAAGAGTAGGGATACTTTTCCCAAGAATCATCTGAAGGTTCAGGTGACTTGGGTCTGGGAACCCTGTGCAAGAAGGAGTTAGTTTTCGAAGGTTTCATAGCCACGAAATCTCTAAGCTCTGAGAGGTTGAATTTCGTTGCCCAAGTTCAGAAAGTATAGTGAGTTCAAATAACAAAAGGGAATGTCCTTTCGTTTGGGAGACGAATGGATAAGATCCTTCGGGAAGGATCCGAGGTCTGTCACAACCATTAGATTTGAAGAGGAAGCACAGGTGTTAACACCTAGACTCCTTCAGTCTTTGAAAGTAGCGATGAAATTTGGACCGTAGATCCAAGGATCTATCAGGACCCTCCTTGACTGTCCATCGTAAGAAGACACGTGGTGGGAGATCAACATTTAGCTGAATCGCTATTGAAAGAAGTCAAATGGTAGAGTTTTGTGAACTCGTGAGACCCGAACTCACGATTTGATCTGAACCGTCATATCATAGGAGAACCATGACTGTTGATCTGGACGAGGGGATATTGGGAGTTCAGTGATCGGGTTTTAGAAAGATAGTCGTTGGGTTGTGTTCCAACTTCGTGAAACACGAAGTCCTGACAAGTTCAGAGAATAAGACCCAGGTCGTGGCGACCAGTCGTATGGGTGGAATATTAAGGGAGGAGCTAATGGAGATCAGGATTTCGGGGAAACATGAGTCAGGATTGACTCACATGTAGAAGTCCCAAAGTCCCGAAATGCGAAACGCCTTTTTATAGGTGTGCAGTCACAACATGTGGTCGCATAGGTGAAGCCCGCACCTTGTGCATATTCACGCTGGTGGAGTTTTAATAGGGCCCGTGGATCAAATAACATGATTTCAACAGTAAATCGAAGAGCTAATCCGACTCGTGAATGAGAAATTTTATTTATTTCTCGCAAAAAGCATGGGGGTGTTACAAATTGGTATCAGAGCATGGTTACAACACTCGTCCTGTTTGGGCTCATGGACGAGCACATTAAAAGGCGACATCTTACCTTACTCCCTTCCTAAAAGGGCTGGTTAAGCCCTTATTATAGAATGAATGACAACTTACTGTTGTGTGTGTATGCATTACTGCTGTGTGTGTAGGTATTTAAGTAATGTGAATTAAGTGTTGGTTATGAACAAATATAATGTTGGCTAACAACAAGTGTTTTGTCCGCACGCAAGCGGACGATCAACCACGGGAAACTGCAAACGCATAGAATGGTGACATGACATGAAATGAGGGATGGTTCCCACAATAGAGACAAAGAGTTTGACGAAAGGAGGGCGGTAGAGACCCCTCTGGATCTAGCTGAGACCATGAGGAGTCTCATGGTTGAACTACAAAGATGCAAGGCTGACAACGAGAGGTTGGTAAAAGAGCAAGAGAAGCAAACGTAAATTAATGCAGTCTTGCTACAGATTTTATCCGACATACAAAGACAAATGCAACATGGACCTGACACCAATCACATGGATCGACGACAGACAAAGAGGAGTTGAATTCCACCTGAGATNGGGAAGAGCACCTCGAGAAAGGTCCACCCTGGATATAGGGGAAAAGTGTTGGATGATTCCTCTGGAAAGGAAACTGGCGACTCGAAGGGATCTTCTAGTAGCAGAACTAGTTCACATTCTCAAAGAAAATGGAAGAAACAAAAGCATTCAAAAATTCATAATCTCGAAGAATTCAAGAAGGCAAAACCACCCTCTTTCGACGAAGAGATCAAGAAGGGAGAGGAAGCAGAGGCCTGGCTGCTTGGACTAAAGAAGTATTTCAGAGTCCATGACTTCTCAGAAAAATTGAAGGCCTAAGTAGCCACTTTCAACTTGAATGGAAAGGCTTCCATTTGGTGGGAAGAACTTAAGAATGTGAAAGAGATTCATGAAGAAGACCTATCTGGGGAAAAATTTGAAAAATAATTCAGGAAGAAGTATCTGTTGGAAAAATATTTCGACGAAAAGACTAAAAAATTCTATGAACTCAAGCTGGGGAAACTCACTATAGAGGAATATGTTAGCAGATTCCTTGAGTTGCTAAGGTACGTACCCTACATAAAAGCAGAAAAGGCCAAGGTGCAACAATTCATCAGTGGGCTACCTAAGGACTATTAGAATAGGATTGAGTTTGACGAGCCAAGGAACCTAGAAGACACTATTCGAAAGGCAAGATATTGTTATGAACAGTTTGGGCTTCGACCAGAACCTCGCAAAGGCTGGAAGAAAAAGAATAGTTCAGGATTCCAGAAAAAGGGATTTAAAAACTATAATAAGGATTCAAGGATGAGATTTCCGACCCGAAGTATACACTAGTAGAATTTCCCTTCCCAGAGCGGAAATAAACCTCTTGGATCAACCCTAGGAAAGACTGATAACCCAAATAAAGAACCCTTGAAATGTTGGGGTTGTGGAGAAGAACATATACTGAGGTACTGTCCACACAGACAACAGAAAAGTAGGAGAATTTACAATGTTCGGGAAGCTACCACCGTTAATGATGTGGTCAAGAGTATGCCATGAATTTATGCAGCCATGGATAATAAACAAGCCGAACACTAAGCTTCAGTGGTGGAGATGGAAGGTATGATTGTCAACCATCTAGTGTCTATTTTAATTGACCTTGGTTCAAATTTGAGTTATGTGGACCCTCGGCCCATTGGTAAGTGTAAATTACAACCACATAAACATGCCAAGCCATGGTTGGTATATTTATCCACTGGCACCAAAAGAAAGGTAGCGGAGGTCATACCATCCTTCCAATTTGCTATGGATGGATTTTCCACCCAAGCTAGCCTTAACATACTACCCCTAGGATCGTATGACTTGTTGATTAGTATGGACTGGCTAGCTGCATATAAAACTAACCTGGATTGTTACCATAAAACCTTAGAATGTGTAAATGAAGAAGGGAGAAAGATGACCCTTCAAGGGATCTAGAAACCTATCTCAGTGAAATGAATATCAACTCTTCAAATGAGAAAGTATTTCAGAAAGGGATGCCCTCTATATGCGATACAAGTGTTGAAATTGGTTGAGGATGACAGACCAAGCTTAGAATACCACCCCATACTAAGAGAGTATAGAGATGTGTTTCTGGAAGAGGTACCGGGTCTACCTCCGAGAAGGGACATTGACTTCTCAATAGAACTTGCACCAGGAGTGGTGCAAGTGTCTAGGACACCCTATAGGATGATCACCCTCAAGCTAGTCGAGCTTAAACTATAGATAAAAGAAATGATGGACAAAGGCTATATCCGGCCCAGCGTGTCTCCATGGGGAGCACCAATCCTGTTTGTGAAGAAGAAGGATGGTACACTCCGACTGTGCATAGATTATAGACAACTCAATAAGGTAACCATAAGGAACAAGTACCCCTTACCCAAAATCGATGACTTGTTCGATCAATTGGGAGGTTCTTCCATCTTCTCAAAGATTGACTTCAGATCTAGATACCATCAAGTCCAAATCAAGGGTGAAGACATCCACAAAACCGCCTTCAGGACGAGATATGGTCACTACAAATTTGTGGTAGTACCATTTGGATTAACCAATGCCCCTGCCACTTTTATGTGCTTGATGAACAATGTACTCAAGAAATTCTTAGACAAATTTGTATTGGTTTTTATTGACGATATTTTAATCTACTCCAAGAATAGAGAGGAACATGAGGAACATCTTAGACTCATGCTTCAAGTGCTAAGAGAACATCAGCTCTATGCCAAATTTAACAAGTGTACCTTTTTCCAAAAGAAAATAAATTACTTGGGTCATGTCATATATGAAGAAGGGGTAGTAATAGACCCTAACAAGATTAGGTCTATCATGGAATGGCCTACCCCAAAGGATGTTTTGGATATCAAATCCTTTATGGGCTTAGCGGGACACTATAGGAGATTTATAAAAGGATTCTCCAAGATTGGTTGTCCAATCACTTCCCTCTAGAAGAAGGGGGATAAATTCATTTGGACACTAGAATGTGAAGAAAGGTTCCAATCCCTAAAATGATTTCTAAGCCATGCTCCCACGCTGAAGATCACCGATCCAGAAAATGACTTCCTTGTGTGCACAGATGCCTGCAAGGAAGGACTCAGAGGAGTCCTTATCCAAGAAGGAAGCATAGTTTTCTATGAATCTTGGAAATTGAATGAGCACGAAGTCAAATATGTGACCCATTATCTAGATTTGGCCGCCATAATGCACGCCTTGAAAATGTGGAGGCATTACCTCCTTAGTAGGAAATTTGTACTTATGATAGACCATTTTGGATTGCGACACATGTTTGACCAACCAAAACTCAATGCTAGACAAGCTAGGTGGATGGCCCTCCTTAGCGAGTTTGATTTCTAAATAAAACATATCAAAGGAAAGGAATATAAGGTGGTCGATGCCCTTAGCAGAAGTATGAAACTAATTCACATGGAAGTGGTGAGCACCCACGAGACGAATGTCAAGGAAAGAGTCAGGAATGCACAAGAAATAGATGCATTATTCCAGACCATGACCTCGTACCTAGAGCAAGAAACTGCTAGGCTAAAGTATGAAGGCTATGAGATGCTAGATGGAGTTCTGCTAACTTACAAAAATAGATTGTATATTCCAAACTGTGACGACTTGAAGAGGTTCATAATGGATGAACTACATAAAGGACCATATACTGGTCACCCAGGATACCCGAAGATGATCACGGCCACCAAGAAACAATTATATTGGACTGGACTAAATAAAGACATAGCTGAGTACTTAGCTAAATGTCTAGAATGCCAGCAGGTTAAAGCAGAACACTGACACCCAACAAGGTTATTACAACCTCTACCAATCCCAGAATGGAAATGAGAGACCATCTCCATGGATTTCATCACTCGATTACCATCATCAGCTAGACAGAATGACGCCATCATGGTAGTGGTGGACAAATTAAGCAAGTCCTCTCACTTTATTCCCATCAAATTGACTTGCAAGGCAATAGATATTGCCAACATATTCATGAAGGACATATTCAGACTACATGACATGCCTAAGGAAATCGTGTTTGACAGAGACACGAAATTTACTTCAAACTTTTGAAAATCCTTGATGACTGGTCTGGAGACCGAATTATTGTTTAGCACAACCTATCATCCTCAAAACGATGGACAGATGGAAAGAGTAAACCAAATATTAGAAGACATGCTAAGGATGCCTATAATGCATCAACCTAAAAAGTGGGAATATTACCTTTCACTGGTGGAATTTTCCTACAACAACGACTACCAAGAATCACTGAAGATGAGTCCTTTCGAAGTCCTCTATGGTAGGTCGTGAAATACTCCAGTCAGTTGGAGTAATCCCATGAAAAAAATTACGATTGGACTCGACATGTTGAAAGAAATGGAACAACAAGTGATTCAGATAAAGCGAAATCTGAAAATAGCTCAGAATAGACAGAAAAGTTATGCCGACAGAAAGAGAACCCCCAGATAATTCAATACGGGAGACCACGTCTATCTCAGAGTTAGACCCATGAAGAGTTCCCTGAGTATGGGAGCATGTGCCAAGTTGGAACCTCAATATTGTGGACCCTTTGAAGTCTTATATCGAGTGGGACCGGTAGCCTATAGAATATCACTACCTCCCACAGTAAAGGCACATAATGTTTTCCATGTTTCCTTTTTGAAGAAATATATACATGATGTTAATCATATAATTTACTGGTCTGTGATCCAGGTGGAACCAGAGGGAGAGTTCCTACCAGAACCCCAATTCATACTAGATAGGAAGGAAACCTCACTTAGGAACTGAACCATTGCGCAGGTCAAGGTGCAGTGGAAACACTTTGGCCCGGATGAGGCTACGTGGGAAATGGAAGATGACATGAAACATGCATATCTGATTTTGTTTACTTCTGTACATACACATCATGTTGATAGATATAACATCGAGGACGATGTTACTTTAAGGGGGAGGGAATTGTAACACCCTGTTTCCCCCAGTCTATAAATATAACTATATTGGCCAGGGAACTATGGAAAAATCAAAGGTGTGAATGTTTGATTTGATGGACCTTTGTATAAAAGGTTGATGAATGTAAATTGGTTCTGAATATGTGTTGTATGAAAGTTGGGAAGGGGATGTGCTAAAAGATACCACTATTCCTAATGAAAAGGTGGTGGAAGGGACCCAGAGTGGTTGCGTTAACTTTCACCGAGCCAATACTATGTTGGTTTTAATTGCTCAAGATCAGAACAACCCTTTGACCCGAAATGAATTACAGTCAGGCTGGTAAGTGGGAAGAAATCATCAAGAGTTAATGAGGGGATGGGGTAGATCCCCCATCTGTAAGGCTTCCAGACCTGACCACACACTAGGAATTCAAGCCACACACAATCTTGCTAAGGAAGGCAAGAAAGGAAGTGTGGTGTGGGAAGAGAGGATCGACGAAAGAATGCAGAGACGACAACGGAAAACTCTCGGGTCCAAGGAAGGATTGGGAGCAAAAATTGAGTTAGGATCACAGAGAAGAAAGACCGAGTCGGGAGAAGGAGAGTAACCTTCGTCCTCATCTATTCTGGTATAGGGAGAAGGAGAGTAACCTTCGTCCCTAACTTCCATTGAGCTGGAAGTAAGAGATTAAATATCAAAGCATCGTGGCCTAAGCTTGGGGGTGGTTAGTGATAAATCCATTGGGAGTTACTGAGCCTATGGTTGGGTGGAAATGATCACCCCTCTCAATAGTCGCATCACGCCGTATGGTTTTGATAAGTGTTTTATGCCTTTTATTTTGAATTCAATATCATGGATACATGCTCATGTTTATATGTCCATAAATGGTTTATGTGTGGAATGATTTCCTGGTGTTTTAGATTGGAATTAATGGATGCATGTGTATACTTATATGCCATAGTTGGTTTCTGTATAAAATGATTAATTCCGGAGCATGCATCCGTTCCACCGAGAATCGTCCCATCTGCTTGATTCTCGTGATGTTCTAATTTAATTCCTTGAAAGCACCTTCCCTAGGGAATTGCATCATATCTCAAAGTTGGAGTAAGCTCCTTGGTATGGCTACCGCTATGGTAAACCCACGAGTTTACCTTGCCCCGGTGTCATAGCTCATAACTCGGTGAGTTATGAAGGCACTTCATTCAAGTCAGTAGCCCAGGGACTTTGAAATGCACCTGAGCCCTTATCCAGAAACCTGAATAAGAGTAGGGATAATTTTCCCAAGAATCATCTGAAGGTTCAGGTGACCTAGGTCTAGGAACCCTATGCAAGAAGGAGTTAGTTTTAAAAGGTTTCGGAGCCACGTAAGCTCAAAGCTCTAAGAGTTTGAATTTCGTTGCCCAAGTTCAGAAAGCATAACGAGTTCAAATAATGAAAGGGAATATCCTTTTGTTTGGGAGACAAACGGAGGAGATCCTTCGGGAAGGATCCGATGTCTGTCACAACCATTAGATTTGAAGAGGGAGCACAGGCGTTAACGCCTCGACTCCTTCAATATTAACAAGTAGTGATGAAATCTGGACTGTAGATCCAAGGATCTATCAAGAACCTCCTTGATCGTCCATCGTAAGAAGACACGTGGCGAGAGATTAGCATTCCGCTAACTCGCTACTGAAATAATTTAAAGGGTAGATTTTTTTGAACTCGCAAGACCTGAACTCATGATTTGATCTAAATGGTCAGATCACAAGAGAGCCATGACCATGGATCTGGGCGAGGGGATATCGAGAGTTTGGGGATTAGGTTTTCAAAATATAGGAGTTGGGTTGTGTTCCAACTTTGCGAAACATGAAGTCCCGACGATTTCGAAGAATAAGCCCTAGGTCATGGCGACCGATCGTATGGGTGGAAGAATAAGGGAGGAGCTAATGGATATCGGTATTTTGAGGAAACAAGAGTCAGGATTGACTCGCATGCAGAAGTCCCGAAGTCCCAAAATGCGAAACGCCTTTTTATAGGTGTGCAGTCACAACCTGTGGCCGCATAGGTGAAGCCCACGCCTTATGAATGTTCACACTGGTGGAGTTTCAATAGGTCATGTGGATCAAATAGCAGTATTTCAGTAGGAAATCGAAGAGCTAATCTGTCTCGCGAACAAGAAATTTTATTTAGTTCTTGCACAAAGAATTGAGGTGTTATAGTATTGAGACATGAGGGGGTACTGGGATACTAGGGAAATGTGGGGTTTGGAAGGGAGGCCTTTCTGGCCTAGGTTGGACCACTCCTTGTCTAATACAGTTCAAAATCTAGCTTGAAATAGCCGGTTCAACTCTTGCGAGTCTGCATCAAAACGTATAGAAAAACTTGGCCTTCTAGGGCCCCTGTTCCAATTTTCTCTTCCTTTGTTACCCTGAACATGGATACCTATGCTAAAAAAGCTCATTCCTGTATGCATTATTGATTAACAAATAGTTTCTTCAACAACCATACATGACATCTCTTTTAAATATGAAACAAAGTTTGGCTCAACAACACATCAAACTCATGCAATCCAATCCATACAAATCGTTTAACACTTGTCAATGAGAAGGGGGTGAATAAGGGTTTTGGGATATGTGAGGTATTGTATTGAGTGAAAAGTGTTAAAATGAAAGGGGATAGATCATGATTACTGCTCAACAAATCATCAAACAATCAACTGTATTGTAAATCAAAAGAATAAATCACCGTAATTCATCCATGTGTCATCCTTTAACTGTTATAATACAAAGTTTAACTTAACTATGATTTAATTTTAAGAACAGGGAGTGGATAATGAATATGGGAAGGCGAGGGGACTTGTAATGTGAAAAACAATGAGAGAATGGTAGGGAGAAAACGAGTATTGTTCATAAAACAAATCAAGTAATCCATAAAAACAACTCTATATCCAATACAAAAGATACCAATAACAATTAAACAATTATTGTGTGCCAAAACTGTACACTGTATCAGATTTCATTTCTTCAAAACTTCTCAATTAACACAGTCTATAATCATACTCAAAATCACTATGCCTTTCAACAATCCTGTTAAAAGAATACTTGGTTTCTTTCATTTCCTTTCCTTTCATTTAAAACAAAATCAAAAGAAACACACAACCACATTGCTCCATCTCTATTGTTACACATTATTTTCGTCATCCCTATGACCGTTAATGATGTAAACCTATCTGTTGCCTTCAGAGGGGTCAGTGGCCTGAGTTCTTGAAGAGAGAAGGGAGAAGAACTTTTCCTGAGAAAAGAAGTTGCATTTTCCTTTGTAAAAGCCCTGTAAAAAAGGAAGTTCGCAGGTTGCTATATAGGCAAGGTGCGAGAATGC
>JASDQU010945258.1:6541-19650 GCA_032191745.1 Picea mariana
ACCCAAGTCCTCTTTCTCCATTGTGTGTCTTTGGATTTCATCAATAAGATCAGCTTATACATTGGTGATATTGGTCCATTTATATTTGTTTTTCATTTCTTTTATATGCTCATAGTTTCATTTGGTTTTTGTTTAATTCTTGTTTATAACTTTGTTGTTTCTCTTTCTAACCTTTCCTTTCACAGCTGTCATGCCTAACAGAGCCCAATTGGGCATGTAAGTACTCTCAATTTTCTCATCAAGCGACGAATAGAGTGCAAACAAAGCCTTTGGGGAACCTGGGTGTCCCTGGGCGGTGTAGACTGGAACAAGCTTTTGCTTGCAAGTGGGGCATTGTGCTTTTTGTGGGGCGTCTGAGAAGGCCTCGAACAAGAGATCCAATCGTTGGTGGATTGTTCGTTGTCCATGCGCTTGCTCTTCTTTCCACTACCGAATGTCAAAGAGAAGCTCCAAGTGTTCCACTGCCAGATGATAGATAATTGGGCTCTCCTCATCGCCTGTCAGTTGCTAACTAGGGGGGATTTCCTCCTCCACTATGCAACCTCCTTCCCATGAACGAGGTTGAAAGTCTTGGGAGGTGGAGGGCCTTGGGTCTCCCATTTTCACTAGGCTCGGGCCTAGTGGAGGAGTAGAGGTTGGCCTAGCATCGCTCAACTTCGAGCCATGATGTTGAATTAAGAGTGGAGCCGCTGCTTTGGCTGTCTTGTGGGTGTCTTCTGAGGGCTGGGGTGGTGGATGAGAGTGCCCAGTGAGGGACAGGGGTTCCAATTTGGGAATGCGAAGGGGAGTCTGAGCTTGGGTCTGAGGCAGAGGAGAATGCCTAGTGGGGGATGGGGTCTCCATCTTGGGGATACGAAGGGGAGACTGAGCTTGAGTCTGGGGCGAGGGAGGTGAGTTCTCCTCTTTGGGCATGTGCAGAGTGGACTGTGTGTTGCTTGAAGGTTTGTGGGAGCGGCTAAAATGAACAATCAAGGCTCGCTGAGAGGCAGTGAGCCGATTGTCTCGGGTGTAAGCGTTCTTGTTTTTGGAGGAACGCCTCGGCTTGCCACGATCCCGAGGCAAGATGAGAACCAGGGAGGTAGGGTGAATATGGTCGAGAAAGATATAGAGGACGCGCAGGAGGCAAGCAAAGAGGTCAGGAGGGCCGAGCAACACTGTGCAGAGGAGGAATCTTGCAAATGATGAGTGGAAGTGCGCGCCTTGGCTGGAAGGGTCGTTTATAACGTCTCTTGGAGCCATGGAAACCATTGAAGGTTGATGGGACTGGTTCAGTCTCCTAGTACCAGTGGCCTGGATGGAACGCTCATCTGTGAGCTCCTTTGAGCACACTGAATTAATCTCCCCTATGGTGAACACCATGGGGAATTAGTAGCATCGGGGGTGGCAGCTTGGGGTATTAAATCCCCCCGCCAACGATGTTTGCCACCTATCTCCCTCCTTTTTCCAGATGTCACTCCATCCGGGTGAACCAAATCGGATTCTTATCTTGCTTCAAGTTAAGTTTTTGTTGTAGTCTAAATTTTTTATGTTTTGGTTATTTTCTTGAGATATTTTGAGGGGATATTTTCCTGAAATCCTGTGAGAAATTGTTAGATTTGCAGATTTGAGTGATTATTTTTGTATAATAAATGTCCCAGGGTTTTTTCTATGTCTTGAATCAATTTTTACATTCAAAAATAGATTTTAAACAACAAAAAATAATAATTTTGTGCACATTTATGTTAAACAATGCTTAAGTTCTTTATTAATTTAATTTTCATAAACAACCTTATCTCCATGGAAAAAAAAAGTTCAAAACTTTTAGAATACACTTTAATAAAATGGTTATGATATAATTTTCATGGAAAAAAAAAGTTCATAAGGTTTAGAATACACTTTAATAAAATGGTTATGATAGAATTGTATAGAAAGTAACAAAGTGGATTATCTATATAATTTATATAGAAATTTATGAGTAGTATTTAAAGTTCAAATGAATATATATGGTTTTATGGTATTAAAAAATTATAAAGTTTAAATAAATGTGTCATGTATAAAATAAAAATAAAAAAAATTATAATAATAAAAAATGGTAAAATTGTTTAGTATTTATTAAAAAAAAATTGAATTAATCACATTGAATTTAATTTATAAATACATTAAAATCTTAAAATATAAATACATTAAAATCTTAAAATTGCAAACATAATCTTTTATTTCTTAAACTAATCATTAGTATAAATTAATGTTATTAAAGTGAAAATTTAACTTTGAAAAAAAAAAATCAAACTTATATGAATTAAACATTTACCTTTATGCTTTCTAAGTTTAGTGGAATTCATTTGTTATTCATTATAATAGCTTATCATGTAATAGCAACCGGAATTAACAAAATAGCAACCAGAATTAATAAATAAAGTGATTGTACATTAATAATTTGATTTCATAGAAAGAATTGTATGTTACAATGTGGAAAAGATGGTAATGTTGATGTGATCATATGTTAACTTTGAAAATAAAATTACATAATTGTAACAAGATAGATGGCAAAATATTATATGTTGATTAAATATTAGACTTTATTAATCATCCCTCGATTGAGAGAGTCCATTATCTCACAAATAAAAAGATCTCATACACTAAGTTGGTATTTATCTTAACAATAACCTTAAAAATAGATTATTATTATTATTATTATTAATATAAAAATAAATAAAAATATATTTATATATGAGAAATGATATTTACATATATAAAATATGTTGTATAAATAAATAAATAAAAAAAATCATGAATTTACAAATATTTAAAAATACTATTAAATAAAAAATAAAAATTACTATTTTTACAACAATCAACATTTTAAATTTTTATATATCTATAATTTTATAAATGTCGATTTTTTTTTTCATATTATAATCATCTTATATTCATTTTAAATAATAATAAAATTTGATATTTCTAGTGCTTATCAAAGTCTAGATAAATATAGAATGATTATATGGAGAAAAAAACACATCATACTAAATTTTAACAAGGGTTGTATGGCAGCTTAGTCCCTGCCAAGTAAATTTGGAAAAGGAGTGTACCTAGATGGGATCATTGAACTAGTTAGAGTGTCCCAACAATTGTAAAACCATTGTCAATTTGCTATAATTATTATTTGTCTTTATTTAAAAAAAAATCAAAATCATTATTAAAAGGGAAAGATATATATATAAATTGTCTATATCATTTTGTTTTTAATGTGTAACTATATTTTTACTAATTTATTTTCATTTAAAAAGAAATTCAAATTACTATTAAAAAGAAATTCAAAATTACTATTAAAAAGAAATTACACATATGTCATCATACATAATTATATGTATGTCATTTTGTATTAATATAGTAGGAGAATACTTTGTATTAATGATAAGAGAAAAGCATAAATGCAATAATAATGAAATAAATGGATAGTAATAATGAGAGAACACATGGCATTTTTACTTTTTTTTCTTAATTTTTTATATAAAAGGTGCGATGTACTTATAACCAAGTTTATTGAAATGCAATAATAATGAAGTAAATGGATAGTAATAATGAGAGAACAAATGACATTTTTACATTTTTTCTTAATTTTTTATATAAAAGGTATTAGGTACTTATAACCAAGTTTATTGATTATGTAATTAATTTCAAATATTGAAATACGTGAAGGTAGCAATAAGACTTGGAATATATCAAGCAATAAGAAATGAGAAAAACAAATATTTTTATTATATCAAAAAAAAAATGTATTTTATTAAGTTAAACATTACGCTACACACATAAATTTAAAATACAAGATAAATTAATGTCAAATCAATAGCAAATTCATTACTCTATTTCCTTGACAGAACTAATAAAGCACTACACTTTAATATTATTTTATTATAACTTTGATTAATAAAACCATAAATCTTTAAATATTAATTTAGCATCATCATGTTATCACTTCATCTTTATCTTGTAGTTAGTCAAATAAATTATTTGACAATGAATTGACATAAATAAGGTTCATGATAAATAAAGGTAATTGATTATTGGATAATGAAATGACAGTAAAAGTATGATTTATATTATTAGATATTGACATAAATATTATTTTATTATGATTTTGGTTAATAAAATCATAAATATTTAAATATTATTTTAATATCATCATGTTATCATTTCATTTTTATCGTGTAGTTAGTCTAATTAATCATTTGACAATGAGTTGACATAAATAAGGCTCTTGATAAACAAGTATGAACAAGGATGATCAAATTTGATATCCCAATTCCCAACAAATTAATAACAAAAGAACAACATAGGAATACATGTCAAAACAAAAAAATACAACCTCGACAACTAGAATTTATATTGGATATATATAAAAAAATATTAACTGCCAAATTTTATCAAAGAATAAGGATAACACAAACAATGCAAGAATGTAATGATTGGTCACATTAGAGTACCATATTACCCAAACAATCAGATGTTATACCAAAAAACAAATACAGATTGCATAGAACAGAATATGAGAACAGTAATTGGAAAACAGATTAAATATAAAGGCAATTGATGGACGAATCATTAAGAGATAACAATCTATTATCTCAAAAAAAGTCAGATTCCACAGCAGGGCATAAATTAAAGAGCAGTAAATATCAATTTTTCTAGAGAATAACCAAATATTACTATGATGATCTATAAGATGCTACATCAAAAGGGACCTAATATGGGCACAACACCAATAGTGCCAGAAGGGATAGGATTACACAGTTAAGGACAATTAGAACATATAAGGACAACAAATATAGTTCGCTCACCTTGGATAACAAGCAATAGCATTAGGTTTGGATTAAGCTAAGCACCTTGACTAGCAAACAATAGTAGAATAAAAATTGGCCAACTATGAGTACCAACTTATGAGATCCAATACAAGAAGGGCCTTATTTCATAAATTACCCTGTTGCATTAGAGCAAACCTAGGGGGTTTCTCCTTTTACGGCATCCTATCCTCATCAGTTATGTCTATTCACAGTTTATTCCCATGTGAGAGTCTTAGATCTGGATTTGAAGTTTTTACAGCAGCCACTTACATAGGGGATTGTTGCAGCATTAGTTCCAAATCATTTAAAGGTGGAGAAGACTTCATTTAAGAAAGCACTAGAATTTCCTGCAGAGGAGTAGCATATGTTTCAGGCAGTGATGTACCACATTTTTCTATAACAATAATGATGGCAGTTTCTGGTAAAGAAAGTCACAGTTTTGTGTTTTCATCCATCAGGAGTTGTTTCTGCCAACCTATGGCAAGTAAGTAGTGCCTACAACTTTTAAAAATACTAAAACTGGAGAAAATAAGATTTTATATAATCTTCAATAGATAAAATATCTAAATGTAAATGTAGAAGAAAATACTGGAAAGTAGCAATTGAACAGGACACCACGACAGACAAACATAAATGTCAAATATTAACTGGACATATAAAATGCAGGAAAAGAGGGTTCTAATCTCCTGGTTCAAGTTGAAGATTATGATCAGAAATGGGTATTGATCCCATATCAATCTCCATGAAACACAACACACAATGCAAGACCAAGTAATTGCACAATCAGGACAGAACAACAAACTCAATACCTCTCACTTGTCCGGAAAACAACTCCAGCGTTTTCTAGAAGAATCTTCAATAGCTCCAATGCCACTGTCTTCCCCCGCATATGAATCGGATCCGAGGTAGCTTCTTGAGGTAGACTCTTCATTGATAGCTTACACAATGCCCTGAAAACCAAAAACGCATCTCGTCGAAGCTTATTGCTGATTTTAACTTCCAAATCTCCATTCCGTTCCAAATCCCCATCAGCCAGCTCTCCCTTTCTGCCTTCCAGAGCGGTCTTGTACATACTTATCTCCCAATACTTAGCATCCAGCATATCCTTATCCGTCGAATCAAGTAGATTAGTTGGATTCGTCGTCCTGACAACAGTAGAATCAAATGCGCCATCGTGGCCCCCAATTGATTTCAGCGGAGAAGGATTCAAAACCACATCGATATCCTGCATGATTTTAGAAATAAAATTATGTACAAACACTGTATTATTAACATCAGAACTGGATTTATCTGCGGGCTCCATGAGGTCAGCTACAACAATTGGCTTCAAGGGGACAGTTGACGAATCGGCCTCCATGCGGCGGAACACTATGACGAGCATTTGTGTAAGAGAGGCCTTAGCAGTGGTCTGGTTAACCACGTTTTTGCTGCCTAAGTAAACATTATAGCAGGTCCTCACTGCCTGCAAAAGGTAATCCCCATGAATCCTTAAGGTAGTATATGTAACCCCGAAAGGTAGGGTTTTGAGTACCATGAGCTCGATATTCTCATCCCCCAAATCGTAGCACTTGAAGACCGATTCCATGAGCTGAAATAGAAGCTTGCTCTCTGGGCCACCGGTCGTATCAGCCTCGCCCCTAATATAACCGTTAGCTATCAATTTATGTATGCAGTCCAGGGCGGGTTCCACCATTTTCACGAAACCCGAATCGCAGGCCGTAATTAGGGGCTGCAGTGTGATTTCTGCATCGGCCAAACTGAAGGAAACGGACCCGTCAGCAAGGGGGGTGACAGAAAGACTTTTCATCTGTTGTTCTTGCTGCTCGGTAGGTGGTAGTGTGGCTGAGAGCTTCTCCAGCACGGCCTTGCATTCTTGGACTTGCTTGGAATGCTTGCGCCATGAGGAAACCGCCTTCAGGAAACTGTAGGAAATCGCCTTCAGATCACAAATTACAAGAAACCCTCCAACCCATAACTTATACCTCATGCATGCAGATTCAAGCCATTGCGTATTGTTATGACCACAATACAATTGGCCCTTCCCTCTCTGCTCTGCTGTGTGAAATTGTCAAATCTATTAATTGTGTTTACATTGAAAGACGTGAAGCCTGCAATAACACATCAAACATATCAGCCAATCAAATTTTAGAAAAATAAATTATTTTATTATTAAAAAATATATATTTTTTGATTTTTTATGTTACACATTTGATATAAAACAAAAATCTAAAATCAACTATAAACTAATAGAGAGTCAACGAGCAACTCATCTCTATAGTCCCAAAGCCTTTGACAGAGACTAATAATTGATTGTATTAAAAAAAATACAAAATTATAATTGTGTCGAGAATATATGAAACATGAAATCACAATTTTTATGGAAAATCTAATAATAATTTCATAAAGGCATTCTAACTTTAATTGATTAAATTATTTTATCCACCTTTCCAATTATGTGTCCAACCATGTTACCAATTTTATATTTTTTAAATATAAAATAATATAAATCCTTCTTAATACAATAAAGTAAATAAATTCACACTCGGAAAATAAACTCACACTCCAATTCGAAACTTTTAGGGGTCAAGTCACATGCATATGTCATAATGGACAAATGTATAATGGAGGACCTACATTGACACAACAATTAAAAGAGACAATAAACAACTATCAAAATGATGAGAGAATCGACACTTCTTTCCCCACAATCGATATTTAGTGAAGATGCCTTCTGTGCTACTTGAAAAACATGTGAAAGGTCCATGTGTCTTATTTTTGAAAAACATGTGAAAGGTCCATGTATCTTATTTTAGGCAGAAATGTCACCATTTTTTCGTAATAAAAAATATGTAAAAATATCTAAATAACAATCTCATTCAAAGATAAAAATAAATAAAAATAGAATAAACCTTTTACTCCATCATCATAATGTTCATTAATGAGTTGTATATAAAATTGAAACGTTGTAATATATCATTTATTTATGTTTTTTTTTTTTTTTTCCAAAAATACATTTAAAATTTTTTAGTATATTTTCTTTATTTGGAAAACGATACTTAGTATAAAGTGAATTGTATAGATTTTAGTACATTAATTTAGCAAGGACATATAGAGTGGGGCCTATGTAAACAAAAACATCAAGTAAGGAAATTTAATATTTGTTATTCATAATTCTCAACCACTCTAACTTTTATAATGTTTAATTAATAATTACTTAATTAAATATTTATATAGATAAACATGAAAAAAACTAATTATAAAATCTTCATTTGGAGGTCTTTAAGTTTCAATATTAAAACTCCATGGTCAGAAGAAATTAACAATTGGGGAGAGATTAATGGGTGGATGCGTCTTTCTCTTAGTTGGAAATCTTATTCTCCAATGACCCCATAAAGATATAACTAATTTTGTAAAATAATATTGAGAATGTTGTCTTAATATGGGTTCGCCATATCATGGGAGAATGTGTTAGAACTTGTAGGTGTAGTAGCTTAATATAAAAAAGCAATCCCAAGTGGTTCAAAATATGGGAGACTTACAAGTTAGTCTTATATAGGATCTCAAGAGCTATATGTTGGAATTTCCAAAAAAAAAGTCAAATTGTGTATGCCTTGGCTTCATATACATAGAGAAAAAAGTGAGTTCTAAATGTTCAAACTTATTAATGGAATGTCAAGTTTCTTGGATTGCACTTTACATGTGTTGGATGAAGGAAGGTAGGTAAGACAACCATATGAGAAAGATTTATTTAAGAATCAATGGATCTATAAAAAAATTAAAGATTCCTTCTGAATAACCATATCTTTTGGATTCAATGTGGAATTAAGATCTTACATTGTAATCAATGAGTGATGGAATAATTTTTTAATTTAAAGAAATTTCAATAATATATTACTCCCAGACTTACTTTAAAGGTTTTCTAGAGAAGAGGTAGTAAGGAAATCACAACATATTTGAACATGTAAATGGTGTATGCAACCATACTAATTGAAGGAAAAATTCTATTAGGGCTCAAGGAAATAGAAAGTGACAAAGTTGGAAGGATCCTCAAAACAAACCTTGCAACTAAGATGCATACCAAAATAGTGGTACATGTTTCAATATAGCAATTTGAAAGGGTAGGATGAGAAGAAATATAAACAAAAAGACATGAACTATAGTTATTACAAGCATGTGTAAAGAAATACTCACTAAAAAAACCGCTAGAGATAAACAAAAGATGTGTATAATAAAAACCCTACCTTTAGAACATTGAGATAAACATACACTAAAGAAGGAAATTTTAAAGGGAACAATATTATAAAAAAGAAAAACCCTCACAGGAAAACCAGATATGTGATGATCTTATTAAATAAAATCAAGGCTCATGTCCTCGGATAATGGCCCTTCTGAGAAAATATCGCTACTACAAGAAATAGCCTATCCCACTTGGCTACTATCTCCCTTGCTGCCTCCTTGCACCCTTTCCTCACACCCAATTTCTCACTCATTCTTTTTGTACCATCATTGTGTCTCCTCCTCTCACTTATGATGCCTTTTAGTACATTGAGTTAACCCTAAGTCCAAAACCCTAGGTCTTCTCCAAAGTGATCAACAATTGAGATCTAATCTCTCGTTCACTTTAGATCTCACGACTATAACTTAATCAACTCTCACTTCAGTTACTATTGCAAAATAACTTAGGCATTTAACTTAATAATTAAAAGGTCATTCACTTTAATTAATGACTCATAAGGTGAACTTCCTAAATTTCTATGAGAAGTTACAAGGACGACTCCCACTTGTTGACACAAACCCACGTGGAAGTACTTGTCTGATGCTAAATATGTTAGCACTCCCTCTTAACATGGAAGGTACTTCCACTCTTTGGAAGTAACTCTTTCTTTGCTATTTGATACGCTATCATGGATAGTCTCCAATCCACCCGCTTGGATTCTCCCTTTGACAAAAAAATGTATCCCTTCCATCTCACTCTCACCCGACTTCAAAGACTTTTAACTAGCTTCCTGTGACCCCTTGTTTGTTTCCTAGACCCTTGCCCAAGGCTACCCACAACCTTTTTGTTGTTGTCTGAGTCCTTTTATGGGCTTCCTAGACTCTTTCTGGGCACTACCCAACTATCACAACATGCTTTCCAAGTTGCCTTCATGATGCCCACAGAATTCTCAGATTGCCCAAATGTTGCCCGGAAATTTCCCAGCGCTCTATCTGCTGCCCGTAAATTTTCCTAGCCTTTCTGGCTGCTTTCTGAGGCTTCCCAATCCCTACAGGGTCTGCCCACGCCTCCCCAACCTTGCTAGGAGGCTCTGCGGTTGTGGCTATTGGGCCATTTGCATGCCCTTGTCCTTCACTAGCCGACTATTGGTGGTGACTTATTGTGGGCAGGAGTCTGCTAGCCCAACCGTCATGTCCTCCCACGTGGATATTTTTCATTGGAGGCCAGAATTTCTTGGTCGGTGGTTGGTTTTTCACAGCCTCTTCCTATGTTGTGTTCTTTTCCTGCCACCGCCTTGCTGCCTCTCGACCCGACTACACCCTCCTGCGCTCCTTTTGGATTCTCCTTTGTCTACTGCTTCTCCACTTCTAGTTGTCGGTTATGTCACCTCAGCTCTCATATCTCATTCATTGGTGGCTCCCTCGTTTTTTGACTTTCCTATATGCCAACGAATGTGTCGGAAGCTTCCGGCAGTAGCCCGCACCCAAACTCTTACTTGGTCGATCTCTCAAGCCCACAGACTTGATCCTTGCCTCACAATGTAGCTCGATCGACTGCCTTCTCCAAGTCTATTGTCAATTTTCCTCTCCACGCGCACTGGTAACTCCAGCTCACGCGCTCAACGACCTCTCGACCGTTGCTGACACATTTAACAGCATTCGTCACATATCCGCCCCGGCTGCAACTCCAACACTTCTGACTCGAAACGACTCGTCCTACAAATCTTCCACGCGATTTCCTCTATAAAAGTAGATGACTATATGGATTTGTACGATGGTCGTACAATACAACTCACCCTTTTTTTATTAACCTCGATCCGGCAATTCCTGCAAAAAAGGTTTCCTCACGCCAAATATTAATCTTGTGTTCCTGGTTTCCTCAAAGTCTTGACTCTGATACCTTGTTGATTTTACTTGAACCTAGCACCTCATAGTTATTTTGAATAAAATTGTTTATTAAATGATTACACAACTAGGTTATCAACAGAACATAAGCGGAATCATAAAATATAAACCAAACATATTTGCACACTTCTGGTAAACAATCTCTGGAAAAATCCTCGTGGGAAAACCAGATCTGTGATGATTTTATTAAATAAAATCAGGGCTTCCATCCTAGGATAATGGCCTTTATGAGGAAGTACAACTACTATAACAAATAGCCTAGCCCACCTAAATACTATCTCCTCCGCTGCCCCTTGCACCCTTTCATCGGCTCCTCCCCCTGCACACATGAGTGCTCACTAATTTTTCGTGTACCATCACTGTGTCTCCTCCTCTCACTTAGGATTCTTTTTATTACATTGAGTTAACCCTAAGTTCAAAACCATATATCTTCTCCAAATTAATCAACAACCGAGGACATATCAACAATTGAGATCTAATGTCCTGTTCACTTTCTTTCGGCTATGACTTAATCAACTCTCACTTATGTTACTAATGCTAAATAACTTAAAAATTTAACTTAATAATTAAAAAGTCATTCACTTTAATTGATAACTCATAAAGTGAACTTCCTAAAGTTCTCTCATAGGTTGAAGTACCTTTCTGATGCTAAATACATCAACGAAAATTCACCAAAATTCCCCATGTTGAAAAAATAACATACTAAGAAAGTGTTGCATGGGAGAGGTGGCTTCAAAAAAGAGATGATCATCGATATAATAGGGGAGACTCCCAAGTATGCTCTTAAGTTACCATGAGAAAAAAAATGGCATAACAAATTATATTAAGTGGTTGTTGATATGATACTTTATCCTTTATTGACTATATCATGTGCCTCTACTCTTGTTTCATTAAGATGAGGATGATTGACTACAAGGAAATAACCATTTATGGATTTTTTTAAGGAGCATATTCATACTTTAATATTTGTGGGATGTTTTCTAAGGAGGTATTGATGGAAGTTATGGGAGGGACCTCTTTTGAAATTTAACGCCTATTTAGTGTCTTCAATTGTTAAATGCATACCCATGAATTTCACAGAACACCATACCATTGCACCTTACTGCATGTCCATTGGAGGGAAAAAATGTAGTATTGCAAATTTCATATTATGGTTCTCATAAAGGAAACCAACATACCGATATTAGAGCTACATGTAAGATTTATTGCATCAATGATTTGAAAACAAATATGAATTATATGGCGTGCCATTCCTCATAAAATGATCTGAATGGATTGTCTAATATTAAACATGGAAAAGTGTTTACTTCTTTGGCTTATTTGGTGCTTAGGATTCCTTGCATTTTTTTGTTCTTGAAATATATTTTAGAAGCCTTGTTGGAAGCCTGCAATGACTCCTTGGAAAACTCCATGGAAGGCTTTAGAATAAATGGAAAAGGAAAAGGTGATGTAGATATTTAGGCTATGCGGAGGCATGGACAAAAGGAGAAGATATTGATCCTTTGTGATCCATGCTCCATGATACACACAAAGATAAGGTGAAGACTTGGGTTTTGGATAAGTTGAAGAGTTGTGAAGAGTTATAGGAATGGGATATAAGGAGTAACCTTCATGCTTCATGTGAAAATTTGATGCATGTAGAGAAAAGGAAGGAGTTAAGAGGATCGTGTTGCTCTACACCCTACTCTTCTCAAAGGTTAGAGGTAAGTTGAGCCAATCGTGTGTTTATTTTTTATCACAAAGACTCTCAAACAAGTTGAGATTCCTTTGTACTCCACACTTTCCAAAAACTTAAGGGTATGTGGGGTAAAGGAACTATTGAAATCCACATAAATAAAGATAGGGAATCCACCTGCAAACTGGAAAAAAGAAAAGAAAAGAAAAGGAATATCCCAAGACAAAGAAGTTACAATCCTACCTAGAATATGGTGTGGTCACCCTAGTTTCAATGCATTGAATCTTTGACAAATCATGAGATTCTAGTGGTAGTCCGAGCAAAGCCAAAATTACTAGAATTTTGTAGAATCCAAAACAATAGGAGAGAATGCATATGAAGTATAACTACCTCTTTGGTAATGGTTAAGAAGTATTTAGCATTCTTCATACATGTGATTGTGAATAATAAAAGGAGGTTTGAAAAGGAAAATGGGTTGATTTCTTTGTCTATCC
>JASDQU010945258.1:19750-32736 GCA_032191745.1 Picea mariana
AGCCATTAGTTGTAATTATACCTCCTAGTCTCCTATATATACCAAGGAGACATTTTCATTTTGAATCATCTTGTACTTGAACATTTAAGTGGGGTAAAAGGAGGTTGCCCCCTTGAAGAGGCTTATTATCTGAAATTATCTCTTTTTCAAGGCGTTGAGTACTTTTCCTGAGGTTATTCTATGCTATATTGATGTTTGGTTCTTAACATTAGAAGAGAGACTACTAATCATGGATTATTTTAACAAGTCATTAATTGTTGTATTTTAATGCATAATCAATGATTGTCCTTTAAGGATCATCACCATTTCCATTCAAAATTTTTTTTAGTGATGGTCCTTAAATATTTGTCACAATTCAGATTCAATTTTAGTTTCTTTAGCGACAAGCCTTAAATGATCATATTCATTGCTAGTCAATTTCATTTTTTTAGCAACATGCTTGTGGCTCAACACCATTTCTGGGAGCCCGATCGTGATTAATGTTGCTAGTAATATTTTCAGAAACAATGTTGTGTGGATTGGATTCCGAAATAACATAAGCCTTGTTTTAGTAAATATCTAGAATTACATGAAACAAATAATAAAAAACTTAAAATGTTGTACCAAAACGACAAGTGTTATCACCCTAAAATTTCTCACTTGTGCCATTTTGATTAAATTTTCCTGACTATATCTTTTTTCCATGCATAACCTTAATATACTACTCCATTCCATGAACTCATGACCTTAATCTTATTGGAATCAGCTATATCAACCCCTGAGTTTAAACAAAAGTGGCCAACATGCATAATGTCCCATTAAGTGCATGTCCCTAGTGTAAGAAAGTGCATTGCCCCCCAAAACACCATTTTAAAACTATTTTTTGGTCTAATCAATTATCTTGTACCTTTGAAATGGCATAAGAGTTATGTTTTCATCTTATCAAACCCTAATTACTATTATTAAACATTTCTTTGGTCATCTTTAAACACTACATGGAAGATTATGTTAAGATGGTTCTCCACTGTACAACTATAAATAAAGCTATTGAGGTCACACATTCACATTATTCCATCTTAGTAAGGTTATGCTACTGGAATACCACCAAGCTTGACTCATCATTTTAGTTTCTTACTATTTTTTCTACCCAAGGTTGGAGTTGAAGCACACTAAGGAAGAAAGTGGTCCCCAATCCAAGGAGAGGATTTGAAGTCCATTTTTCTTCATAAAGTCATTCTACTATGTGTTAATTTTACTTTTCCATTCCATTGGATTAGTAAAATGTTCATGTTCTTTATTTTCTTATTCATGTTGAATGATATTTCTTTTGCATAGTTGGATATTATATGTCACATGATTTGAGGTTTTATTTGCATGAACATTATTAAGGTTTGTAATTCTATTCTTATTTACCTTTTGTCTATTGTTTGATTCACAACCATTAAGTAATAGTATTTTTCTCACTCTTCTAATAAAAACCGACCAAGAACAAGTTACTAGAAAATGAACATGAAAACTTATCAAACATCAACCTTTTGTAAACTGAGTGAATAAACTAAAAAAATTTCTTGATTTCTCTAAACTAAGATCAATCCCATTAATATGATGTTTAGCACAATTTCCATCGGACTATTCAACAACTTCCACAATTTTTCTCTTACTCATATTTAATCCAAGGAATCGAACACCTTCATGGAGAATACAGTGATAAAGGGAAACAATTTTAAGACAAGAATTTGACCAAACTTACAAATAATCAAATATATTCCACATTACAGATCGTATCCTTTCCTTGTCTCCAAACACCATGTCTTCTTAGGTCACATCATAACCCTCCTCATCTATTAAAGATAGTTTGACTTCATGCAAATATTAAAGTACAACATTTGTAGTTATGCATGTTCTTCTTGTGAGAGAAGCAAGTACCATGAATCTTTATTTTTGTTAAATAACAACCACACTAAGAATCAAAATAGTAAATGTTATTATTAGATCTTTTTATTTTAAAAGCACATTTATCACATAATGCATTAAGTAGAAGAATGCACTAATGAACACATACCATAAGAACACAAGTATCTCGTGGTAGAATATGAACAAGTATACAAATATGTATACTATTTCAAACATTTTCAATCAAATTTTCCATATGAAAATCATCCTCAGCAAGTGCGGTTTACAATAATTATGGTAAAGATTCAATATAATAAAATTTTGAAAATTTTAGGTTCTTATTCAACTTGTCACTCAACTTATTACTCTACATCAATAGATCTAATTATATAATAAATATTGAGATTTTTTTAATCAATTCTCCTTAACAGTGTAAAATCTCACTCTTGCGCACACTGTGTGAACTTATTCTTTACGAACACTTGCTTGCAAGTGATCCAGATTATTATACTATTGGCCATTGATTATGATTATGAGGAATTATGGATGTGATTATATGTTATTTTGTTGTATTGACTTAGACAGGTGCTATTGACTCGGTTCTCTTGAGTGTGTAGGATTTTGGACCTCGAGGTTGCAGAGTCATTGATGAAACCCTTGGACTCTGGATCGAGTCAGGGAGTCGACTATTGGGTTTTATTGTTGTATATATGACATATGTGCATCTGATTATATGTTATGATTATGGATCTCATTTCTGACATGATTCTTTGATGATGCAGGCTGACGATAGCTTGCCGACCAGACTCACATGTGGAGTAGAGGGGTCACGCATGACTACAAGAGACATTGAGGGAGAGGTGTGGACAAAAGCCCTGCCACAACCTACTAGAACTCTTGTTGTGACTCAAACTATAAGTTAACGACTACCGAGTTTGAGAAGACCCATGATGTTGTCAAGGAAGACTACGACAGTCGCTCATCATGATTCTAAGAGACGCGCAATAAGGAAGGGGACTTATTCCTTAGAGGCCCTTAGTCTCCCACAAGATCACCTAGAGGAGTATTGAATCCAGGGTTTTTGATGTCTACCAAGTCATTCAAGAGGTGAGTGGCACCCTTGGAACACATAGTGCGTCCTGAAGGGCACGTCATGCAAGAAAAACAAAAAGAGGTGAGTGGCACCCTTGGAGCATGTAGTGTGTCCTGAAGGGCACGTCGCGGAAGGGAAACAAAATGAGGCGAGTGGCACCCTTGGAGCACCTAGTGAATCTTGAAGGGCATGTCATGTTGTTAAATAATAAGAGAATAAACCTAGATGGCCTTAGAATGAATAACGTGATAAGAAAGATTTAAAAACAATTTCCCTAATAAAATGTCACCTAACCTCGAAAATTAAAATTTAGGTCTAAAGTAATATTTGTGGTAAAAAAAATAAAAATAATAATAATCATCATTAAACATGTGACGAAAAGGGGGTAAGAAACTTGATTAAATTATTAAAATCAAATTATTGAGGGATTTAAAATTTTAAAAGGGAAATGATTGTTTTGTTACACATGCTAATTAAAATTTATTAATTAAAAAGAAAAAGGGGAAAAAGATAATTTTCTACACTTACTAATTTGAGTTTAGACAAAGATGGAAAGAGGGAAATTTAAAAGAGTTAGGAAACTAAGGGGAAAATGGGAAAACATAAAGAAAAAGGGAAACATAAGGAAAAAGCAGAATGACCAACTTAGCAAGGAATCTTGCCTTTAAGAACTTTCTAAATTGAACTCGGCTAGTAAATTAGTAAGGGGGAAAGTCATTAAATTGTGTAAGGGAATATGGGGACACCTAGGAGAGATTCTAGGAATGCTTTTATGTGGGTGAGGGAAATTTGAGTAATTAAATAATTAATGAAATTAATTTTTGGTGCAATGAAGGGAATGGGTGACACATGTACGAGGAGGATTTTTCTGAATTAAATTATTGAACAATAAATTAAATGGGAATTTGGGAAATAAGTGACTTATAAATTCTATATAAAGGAGGGAGGAGGAGAAGGACAGATCTCTGCTGCTATGCGTAACGTTACGCTGCAAAATTTTAGACTTGACTGACTTAGCTTGTGGGAGTTGGGATACCCATCTCGGTGAGGAGTGGTAGATTAGCCTTACGAGGTGAGTTGGGGGCTAGTTGTTCTTTGGTTTAGTGTGCATGGCCCCTTTGTGGCTCGGGGGGATAAGGGGGAAGAAGAGTACCCCTAGTGTTGGCTGGGAGGTACTGGTGAAGTCTCATCGGTCGACAAGAAGGAGCTGCACGGAGAACGCGGGACAATGACTTAGAGTGGATGTCTTGGGCTATGGTATGCTTACTTTTATTCTGCTTGGTAGATTATTATGACCTTACTCTTTCATTTCTGTAATTTTAACTTTGTATAGAAGGTGTTTGACTTAGCATTTTAATTAAGAACTTAATTTCCCCATAGCCTTAAGCTCGTTTCTTGATTGGATTCCCTTGGCATTCGATCCATGAATGTTGTGACTGCCCTATTGGTTTTATTGATTTGTTGTGAAGAGTTGTGTCTTTACTTGGTCCTCATCCCTAGTTCGCCAGTCCACGCATGAGCACTCGGCCAGGAGTCGGATAAACGGTCGTCACTTCGGTGTTAATAGACCTATAGATCCTAATGCCCTGCTTTTTTGTGCATGGATGATGAGCGAAGGATGTGTATGCCCAGTTGTCTACCCTGTTGATTGTTCTTGGTTGATTGTTTGCCTGGCGCCTTCTTGCGATTGAATAGCTCTGCACATTGTTATCCTTCTCCTTGTAAGCATTCCACCCCGAATTTCCTCTGCAATTTAATATCTTTTTATGGCAAAAATTACCCTGTGTTTCCACTACACCTGGACTGCGAATTTCCTCTGCAATTTATTACATTGATGGCGAATCTTACACTGTGATTTTTGATGTTCCATTGACTGCGAATTTACATTATATTACTTTTCTTTGGGTGAAAATTTCAATGCGATTTTCATATGTAATTGGCTGCAAGTTACCATGTTATTTTCTACGTTTCACCCAACCCTTACCACAACGTGGATTGCATTGATTGGCATTTACTGGATTGTCTTGAAGGGTTATTTGTTATACCTATGAGATTGTAGTTATGCTTTTTTTTTTACACTACGAATTATTATGTCGCGATTAAAAGAAATGTATTAATTTGATAGAGTTTTTCCACAACCAATACATGCATCGAATAATTTCGTAGAGTTTTAAAATTCCATTAAGGTATTTAAACACCGTGTGTTACCGACAGTGTAAATATATCCAACGATTTTACATTTACTATGGAAACCATTGTAGTAACAATAACAGTTGGGACAAAAAACTAATGTTGTTGATAACTATTCTATTGACAGCGATATTATAATACAAAATGACATCGAATTCATTAATTGACAGTGAAGATATCAACACTCTATTTTAGATAACAATTATGTTTGGTTTACAAATATTCCATTCGCGATGACAACGATGTTGTGCTATTTCCTATTTAATTACTTATTGACAACGATATTAAGTCTGATGATTTTCTTGGCATTGAATATATTGGCATGAACAGATATTGGTTGGATTGGCATTGATAAACATCAGAGTGGAGCGATGGAGTATTTACCTAACCCTTGATTGAAATTCATTTTACCGATTTCGTGACTAATTTAGTCTTCTTAACGAGAGAGCAGATTTCTATTTGAGGATTCTTAACTGGTTACAGTTTCCATTTAAAGGTCATTTAACAGTTTCTTAGGATTTGTGCAACCCTTCTCACTAATTAAGTTGTTTCCCCACTGTGTGTTGTGCGGTTTTAAATTTGGTTGTAAATAGGGTTTATCAACTATCTCTGTCAAGCGTTATTTACACCTCTTGCATGATAAAGGATTTCGACTTACAAATAAATAGAATAACACTACACCAAAAAAATTGGAACGATACTATCTTTTTATTAAGACTTAATCTACCTACACTGTCAATTAAATCTATAGCTAGAGGAACCATTCACCGAACCGCTGACAATTATTTACTCTACTTAACTTGTGAAACTATTGAGGGTACTTTACCTTGAATTCGCAGGAGAATCGGGCTTTTTCTTTTGCTGTATAAAAGGATATGCTTATGATATTGGAGAATGGCCTTCAGAAATTTTCAGAATGTAAACTCAGGCCACAAAATGGGTGTCATGTAGAGGAATGAAAAGACGGTTGCCGCAATAGGAAATTACTGAGCCTCGTCTCCCTAGATGTCCTCATCAACAGATCGGGATATCTGCAGTTGTTGTGTGCAGATGATGCTCAATCTCCTCTACTCTAATTGATGATTGAAGTCCATGAATTTCTTCTCGGTCTGCACCATCATTAGTCCTTTATTGTATAAATTTTTGCTAAGTCTTTAAAACTACACACTTTTTCAATTGATTATATATTATAATCAATTGCTAAGGGATAATTCTTATGGATAATTGAACATATTTTAATCAAATGTCACCCAATAAATGAATTTAGTTTGCTTTTGAAAAATATAAATTCCTTTATCTTAAAGGATGATCCTTCTTTGGGCAATGGCTGCACACACAAGTTATGTGTAAATTGATTTTTGATGTTTTGATTTGTGTGCTTTTATTGGGTTATATGCGCGTATGTTCGGGTTGGATTTTAATGGCGGATGGTTATCTATATTTTCAAACCTCAGGTGACTGCATGGTAAGAAACAAGAAGGCCATTTGGTTCTTTGCACAATCTAAAATGTATCGAACATAGTTATCCTGCGTCATTCCAGTAGGTTGTTGTGTGCTTTGCTTATCGTCTGTGCCTAGTGTTGACAGTTTAAGTTGGACTTATGGTGTTTGTATTGTGTCACGATTTAAGGTTTCTTGGGTTATGTTGCACCTTAGTTACAATCACGCTTTCCACCAGTTGGTATCATGATTCCTCATTATTGGGTCATTGTGCACATGATCGTTAAGGGTGCCTGTTGACTAGGCCTTGGATCTGGTGCCTTCTGATGTGGGTGTCAACATCTGTGTGTCACATGGTTAGCCATTGTATCCCTTTGATTATTTCATGTTTAGACCGGTTACATGATGTGATAGTATTCTAGGTTGTTGATGTCGTTGTTGATGTCCTGCTTAAAATAAACAAATTTCTTTCACATGGCATCACTTGTAGTCGTAACGACAGGGCCGTTACATATGGTACCAGAGCGGGTTCAACCCTGTGACTTTGGATCACCAAGATTTCCACTACATTAAACCCATGATTATTAACCCTTGCATTAATTAAAAACCTTAATGTGTCAATGTGGTGATCCCATTGAGAGGACGCCTCAAAGGTTTGCAAAGTGGTGTCGTGGAAGGAGGTGCGACGGCTCCAGAAGTTCCCACACCCTCGGAGTCAAACTCCCATGGGGAAGAACAAGTACTTAGGCTGGATTTTCTTGTTTTAAGGGATGATGATGGTTTGGCAAGGCCCTTCCAGGTAATGTCAAAGGGCCTTGATTCACCATCGGTACTGAGATGAGGCCAGGGAACCTCTACCCCCGAGGGTCCACAATGACCCTTAGCTAGTACCTTTATCATTCACCAAGAACTCGAGAGGTATGAGTTATAAAGTATACGATCACCGTGGACAGTTGAGTCGTCGAGGCATGGCTGGAGTGCACGACATTGTGCTTCATTATTCGCGGTTACGACCTCCTACTTAAAGGTCTGCATGGTGATGCTTCCACGGAAGGGGAGTGCTCTTCTATAATGGAAGACGCTCTTGCCCCTTTTGAACATGGTCTTCAAAGACATGTCATTAGAACTGTTCAAGGAATGGTTCCAGGAGAGGTATCTTTCAGAGGGATTCATTGAGCGTCGTCTCAATGAGTTCAATGCCTTGTGACAAGACCGTTGTACAGTGCCCGAGTACGAGGCCCATTTTTGGAGCTGCTTCAGTATGATTCATACCAAATTACCAAGAAACTTAAGGTCAAAAAGTTTTCATTGGGCCTTAATGTTATGATTTAGCTTCTACTTTGGGTACCGGGGATACTGGACCGAAGAAAGTGTGTTGGAATGTGGAGAGCCACATTTCCGGGGCGACTGCCTAGTAAAGAGGACTAGAGCAACTGGATCATCCGGACCCACTACCGTGGGAGATTTGAGAAAGGCCCATCAGTTTCATGCAGTGGTGGATAACCTCCAGGAAGAGCACCAATTGATTTTTCTCGAAACGTCAGGTGTCGTTGTTGACCAGATCCTTAGTAATTTTTATAGATTCTGGTGCTACAGAGAGTTTCATTAGTGTGGCAACGCCAAGGATAATTAAGTTAAAGGAAGTCGAACATGATGATTTTAGATTTGTAGAGATGGATTTGGGAGCCAAACAGACGGTTGGAGGAAAGGTTACGAGATGCACCCTTAACCTAGGAGAGTTTGTCACCAGGGCCAACCTGTACGTCACAATCTTAGGATCTTATGACGTCGTGATCGATATGGACTAGTTGGAGTCGCATGAGTCGATACTCAAATGTAATATGAAATGGTTGATCTTGTTCGATGATGAGGGAAAGAGATGTGTGATTGTAGGTTGGAACCAGGGATTCTCATTGAGTTTTATCTCTTCCTTGCAGTTACGGAAGAGCATGCGCAAGGGATGTAAGCTTTATGCGATCCTTGCATTAAACGAGAAGGGAGTAGCAGGAGGTCTAGAAAACCTTCCCATGGTGAGAGAGTTGCGGGCATCTTCCCGAAGGAGTTACCTGGGATGCCGCCAGAGAGGGAATTGGAGTTTACCATAGAACTAAAACCGGGGGCTAAACCGATAACAAGAACACCTTATCAGATGTCGACCTAGGAGTTACAGGAGTTGAGAATGCAACTGAAGGAGTTCTTGGACCTAGGACTTATACGTCTGAGGGTGTCACCATGGGGTGCACCTGTTATTTCATACGAAATAAGGATGGGTCGTGGAGACTCTGCATTGACTACCGTCAATTGAATAAGGAAACGATCAAGAATCAATATCCATTGCCGAGGATCAATGATCTGTTCGATCAGATGAAGGGTGTGATGGTGTTTTCAAAGATCGATTTGCGATCAGGGTATCACCAGTTACGGATCAAGGAGGATGACGTCCCTAATACCACCTTTAAGATGAGGTTTGTACATTACGAGTTTACTGTTTTACCGTTTGGACTGACAAACGCCCATGGGTATTTATGAGTTTGATGAACAGGGTGTTCCACGAGTACTTGGACAAGTTCGTCCAAGTATTCATTGAAGATATTTTGATTTACTCTCGGATGACGGAGGAGCATGATGAGCACCTACTGTTGGTACTACACTTTCTGCGAGAGCATAAATTGTACGAGAAGGTGTCCAAATGATTTTTTTATCAATCGAATATTCACTTCTTGGGGCATGTCATCTTGGGCGAAGGTATCACCATGGATCCAAAAAAGGTCAAGGCTATTATGGAATGGCCTGAGCCGACGAATGTCCTGGAAGTGCGTAGCTTCATGGGTTTAGTAGGTTACTATCGATGGTTCATCGAGAGATTTTTGAAGATAGAAAATCCGATCACGGAATTGCAGAAGAAGAACAAAAAGTTTGTTTGGACTGAGAAATGTACGGAAGCATTTCGGAGGCTCAAGGAGTTGTTGACAATGACACCAATACTAAAGGTCCCTGAAATGGATGCAAAATTCTTTGTATGCACTGACACATCCAAGTAAGGCTTAGGCGGGGTCTTAATGCAAGACGATCGAGTGATCGCTTACATCTCGAGGAAACTGAGAAGACATGAGGAGAACTATGTGACGCATGATTTGGAGTTATTAGCCATTGTATATGCCATGAAGGTTTGGATACACTACCTTTTTGGACGAAAATTTGAAATAAAGATGGACCACTGTGGACTACTACACATCTTTACGCAGAGCGACCTGTATGCGCGATAACAACGTTGGTCAGAATTTCTTAGCGAGTACGATTTCAGGATTACTTACATAAAAGGAACAGTGAACTGAGTGGCAGATGCATTGAGTCGAAGACCACACATCTTTTCGGCGTTGCCTCTTTAGACGAATCTACATGAAAAGATTCTAACTTTATAGCGCGACGATGATTTGTACCAAGAGGTCCAGGATTTTATCGGAAAAAACACAATGATGGTACCAAGATTTGAAAGATTTACGTTTGATGATGATGGACTATTGAGGTTTAAAAATTGGATTTATGTTCCACCGAACAATGAGTTGAGGAGTTTGATCCTAAACGAGTCTCACAGAGCAGTGTACATGGCTCAACCAGGGGTCACGAAGATGAGGGCAGACCTTAAACCCTTATTCATTTGGAAAGGAATGAAGGAAGACACAGTCAACTATGTGGTTAGATGTCAAGGATGTCAATAGGTAAAGGATGAACATAGACATCCAACAGGATTACTACAACCACACGCTATTCTGGAATCGAAATGGGAGGTTATTTCAATAGATTTCATTGTTGGATTTCCACTGATGGCAAGGAGACATGACTCGATTTTTGTAGTAGTCGACACTCTAATGAAGAGTGTTCATTTTATTCCTATACATACAACATATTAAGCACCTGACATAGCTATATTTTTCATCAGTGATATTGTGAGGTTGCATGGCAATCCTAAGAGGATTATATCTAATCGAGGATCAATGTTTACTAGACTATTATGGACTAGTTTCGAAGAGGCCTTGGGAACCCAACTTAAGTTTAGTACTGTGTATCACCCAGATACTGATGGGAAGACTGAACAAATGAAACAGACCTTTGAAGACATGTTGTGCATGTATGTGATGGGCCAACATAAGCATTGGGAAGAATTCTTGGCACTGGTAGAATTTGCTTATAACAACAGTTACCAAAGCACCATTAAGATGGCGCCTTCGAGTTCCTTTATGGGAGACCATGTCAGATGCCTTTGAGTTGGGATCGGCTTGAGGATAAGGTGCTGGTGGGACCAGAAGAATTCAATAAATGGAATATTAAATGAAAAATATAAGACAAAGGATCAAGGAAGCGCAAGATTGGTAGAAGAGTTATGTCGATGCGCATCGTGTCGACCATAGTTACGATGTGGTGGTCGAGTATTATTGTGGTTGAAACTGCATAAGAGTTTGATCAAGTTGGGAAAAGGGGATAAAATATCTCCTAGGTTCGTGGTAACCTACAAGATTGTGGAAAGGAGAGTCCCGTGGCCTATTGACTAGCCTTGCCTGATTCTTGAGGCGTATGCACAATGTCTTTCACGTCTCTACTTGAGACATTATGATTAGTGATCCTACACATGTTTTGACTTGAGAACCTTGCAAGTGTCAGATCCTCATCCTGGATCATCGCAATCGACAGTGGCGATGTTTAACAGTAGATCAGGTCAAGGTCCCGTGGGACAACTATAGTTCGAAGTTGGCGACCTAGGAGGACGCATATGATATGCGTCGACAGTTCCTTTTTTTTGTGTTTAATAGAGATACTTATGATACTGTGATACACATTTTTTCGACACTCATATGCTGTGAAACTTCAGGATGAATTTTAGACCAAGAGGGGGTGTATGTAACATCTCGCTCTTGCACACACTGCGCAAACTTATTCTTTGTGGACACTTGCTTGCAAGTGATCCGGATTTTTATACTATTGGTCGTTGATTATGATTATGAGGCATTATGGATGTGATTATATGTTATTTTGTTGTATTAAATTAGAAATGTGATATTGAATCGATTCTCCTAAGCGTGCAGGATTTTGGACCTCGAGGATGCAGAGGCATCGATGAAACCCTTGGACTCCGGATCGAGTCAGGGAGTGGACTATTGGGTTTTATTGTTGTATATATGACATATGTTCATATGATTAGATGTTNGAGTCACATGTGGAGTAGAGGGGTCACGCATGAATACAAGTGACGTTGAGGGAGAGGTGTGGACAACAGCCCTGCCACAACCTACTAGCACTCCCGCCGTGGCTCGAATTGTAGGTTAACGACTATCTAGTTCGAGAAGACCCACGATGTCGTGAGAGCAGACTACGACAGTCGCTCATGATGATTCTAAGGGGCGTGCAATAAGGCAGGGGCCTTATTCGTTAGAGGCCCTTAGTCTCCCAAGAGATCACTTGGCAGAGTATTGACTCCATGGGTTTTTTATATCTACCAAGTCAGTCAAGAGGTGAACGGTACCCTTGGAGCACATAGTGCGTCCTGAAGGGCACGTTGCGCAAGAAAAAAGGAAAGAGGCGAGTGGCACCCTTGGAGCACGTAGTGCGTCCTAAAGGGCACATCGTTGAAGTGAAACAAAATGAGGCGAGTGTCACCTTTGGAGCACCTAGTGCGTCCTGAAGGGAACGTCGCATTGTTAACTAATAAGAGAATAAACCTAGATGACCTTAGAATGAATAACGTGATAAGAAAGATTTAAAAACAATTTCCCTAATAAAATGTCGCCCAACCTTGAAAATTAAAATCTAGGTCTAAAGTAATACTTGTGGTAAAAAAATAAAAATAATAATAATCATCATTAAACATGTGAGGAAAAGGGGGTAAGAAACTTGATTAAATTATTAAAATCAAATTATTGAGGGATTTAAAATTTTAAAAGGGAAATGATTGTTTTGTTACAGATGCTAATTAAAATTTATTAATTAAAAAGAAAAAGGGGGAAAAAATATTTTTCTACACTTACTAATTTGAGTTTATATAAAAAGGGAAAGAGGGGAATTTAAAAGAATTAGGAAACTAAGGGGAAAAGGGGGAAATGTAAAGAAAAGGGGAAACATAAGGAAAAAGAAGAATGACCAACGTAGTAAGGAATCTTGCCTTTAAGAACTTTCTAAATTGAACTCAACTAGTAAATTAGTAAGGGGGAAAGTCATTAATTTTTGTAAGGGAATATGGGGACACCTAGGAGCGATTCTAGGAATGATTTTAGGTGGGTGAGGAAAATTTGAGTAATTAAATAATTAATGAAATTATTTTCTGGTGCAATGAAGGGGATGGGTGACACATGTATGAGGAGGATTTTTTATAATTAAATTATTGAACAATAAATAAAAT
>JASDQU010945258.1:42021-53531 GCA_032191745.1 Picea mariana
ACACCTAGGAGCGATTCTAGGAATGATTTTAGGTGGGTGAGGAAAATTTGAGTAATTAAATAATTAATGAAATTATTTTCTGGTGCAATGAAGGGGATGGGTGACACATGTATGAGGAGGATTTTTTATAATTAAATTATTGAACAATAAATAAAATGGGAATTTGGGAAAGAAGTGACTTAGAAATTCTATATAAAGGAGGGAGGAGGAGAAGGATGGATCTTCGCTGTTATGCATAACGTTACACTGCAGAATTTTAGACTTGACTGACTTAGCTTGTGGGAGTTGGGATACCCAGCTCGGTGAAGAGTGGTAGCTCGACCTTGTGAGGCGAGATGGGAGCTAGTTATTCTCTGGTTTAGTGTGCATAGCCCCTTTGCGACTCGAGGGGCTAAGGGGAATAAGACTACCCCTAGCATTGGTTGGGAGGTATCGGTGAAGTCTCATCAGTCAGCAAGCGTGAGCTACACTGAGCGCATGGGAAAACAACTTAGAGCTGATGACTTGGGCTACGGTACACTTACTTTTATTTTTCTTGGTAGATTATTATGACCTTACGCTTTCATTTATGTAATTTTAACTATGTATAGAAGGTGTTTGACTTAGGAATTTAATTAAGAACTTAATTTCCCCATAGCCTTAAGCTCGCTTCTTGAATGGATTCCCTTGGCATTTGATCCTTGAATGTTGTGATTGTCCTATTGGTTTTATTGATTTGTTGTGAAGAGTTGTGCCTTTACTTCATCCTCATCCCTAGTTCTTCAGTCCATGTCTAAGTAGTCAGCCAGGAGTCGTATCGATGGTCATCACTTCGGTGTTAATAGGCCTATAGATCCTAATGCCCTTCTTTTCTGTGCGTGGATGATGAGAAAAGGATGTGTATGCCTAGTCATCTACTCTGTTGATTGTTCTTTGTTGATATTTTCTCTGGCGCCTTCTTGCGTTTGAATACCTCTGCACATTGTTATCCTTGTCCATGCAAGCATTCCACCCTGCCCCAAATTTCCTCTGCAATTTAATATCTTTTGATGGAAAAAATTACCTTGAGTTTCCACTACACCTGGCCTGCGAATTTCCTCTGCAATTTATTACATTGATGGCGAATCTTATGCTGCGATTTTTACTACTCCATTGACTACGAATTTACATTATTTTACTTTGATTTGGGTGCAAATTTCAATGCGATTTTCATATAAAATTGGCTGCAAGTTACCATGTTATTGTCTACATTTCACCCAACCCTTACCACAACATGGATTGCATTGATTGGCATTGACTGGATTGGCTTGAAGGGTTATTTGTTATACCCATGCGATTGTAGTTATGTTTTTTTTTTACACCACGGATTATTATGCTATGATTAAAATAAATGTATTAATTTGATAGTGTTTTTACACAGTGAATACAGGCATCGAATAATTCCGCAGAGTTTTTAAATTCCATTAAGGTATTTAAACACCATGTGTTACCATCAGTGTAAATTTATCCAGTGATTTTACATTTATTATGGCAACCATTGTAGTAACAATAACAATTGGGACAATAAACTAATGTTGTTGATAGCTATTATATTGACAACGATATTATAATAGAAAATGACATTGAATTCATTAATTGACAATGAACATATCAACACTCTATTTTAGACAACAATTATGTTTGGCTTACAACTATTCCATTCGTGATGACAACGGTGTTGCGCTACTTACTATTTAATTAATTATTGACAACGATATTAAGTCTGACGATTTTCTTGGCATTGAATATATTGGCATGAATAGAGATTGGTTGGATTGGCATTGATAAACATCAATTCAAGTGGAGCGATGGAGTGGTTACCTAACCCTTGATTTAAATTCATTTTATCGATTTTGTGACTAATGTAGTCTTCTTAACAAGAGAGAAGATTTCTATTTGAGGATTCTTAACTGGTTACAGTTTCCATTTAAAGGTCATTTAACAATTGCTTAAGATTTGCGCAAACCTTCTCACTAATTAAGTTGTTGCCCCATTGCGTGTTATACAGTTTTAAATTTGGTTGTAAATAGGGTTGCTCAACTATATTTGCCAAGCGTTATTTACACCTCTTTCTTGATAAAGTATTTCGACTTACAAAGAAATAGAATAACACTACATCAAAAAAATTGGAATGATACTACCTTTTTATTGAGATTTAATCTACCTGCACTATCAATTAAATCTACAGCTAGAGGAACCATTCACCGAACCACACCAGTGATGAGAATTATTTACTCTACTTAACTTGTGCAACTATTGAGGGTACTTTACTTTGAATTTGCAGGAGAATCAAGCCTTTTCTTTTGATGGATAAAAGGATATGCTTATGATATTAGAGAATGGACTTCATAAATTGTCGGAACATAAACTCAAGCCACAAAATGGGTGTCACGTAGAGGAACGAAAACATGACTACCACAACAGGAAGTTACTAAGCCTCGTCTCCCTAGATGTCCTCATCAACAGGTCGGTCTTTGCAGTTGCTGTGTACAGATGATGCTCAATCTCCTCTGCTCTAATTTATGATTGAATTCCATGAATTTCTTCTCGGTCTGCACCATCATCAGTCCTTTTATTGTATAATTTTTTTTTGAGGCTTAAAAACTACACACTTTTTCAATTGATTATACATTATAATCAATTTCTAAGGGAAACTCTTATGGATAATTGAACATATTTTAATCAAATGTCACCCAATAAATGAATTTAGTTTTTTTTTGAAAAATATAAATTCCTTTATCTTAAAGGACGATCCTTCTTTGGGCAATGGCTGCACACACAAGTTATGTGTAAATTGATGTTTGATGTTTTGAGTTGTGTGATTTTATTGGGTTATGCGTGTGTATGTTAGTGGATTGACATGTATATTATGCTTCGGGTTGGATTTTAATGGTGGATGGTTATCTATCATCAGACCTCAGGTGACTACATGGTAAGAAACAAGAAGGCTATGTGGTTCTTTGCACAATCTAAAATGTATCGAACATAGTTATCCTGCATCATTCCAGTAGGTTGTTGTGTGTTTCTTTTATTGTTTTCACCTAGTGTTGACAGTTTAAGTTGGAATTCTGGTGTTTGGATCATGTCGTGATTTAAGGTTTCTTGGGTTATGTTGCACCTTAGTTACAATCACGCTTGCCACCAATTGGTAGCATGATTCCTTATGATTGGGTCATTGCGTGCATGATTGTTAAGGGCGTCTGTTGACTAGGCCTTGGATCTAGTGCCTTCCGATGTGGGCATCAACTTCCTTGTGTTGGGTGGTTAGTCATTGTTTCCCTTTGATTATTTCATGTTTCATCCGGTTACATGATGTGCTAGTATGCTAGGTCGTTGATGTTGTTGTTGTCGTCCTGCTTCAAATAAAAAAATTTCTTTCGCATGGCGTCACTTGTATTCATAATGACGGGGCCATTACAAATAGAGAAAGGAACCTGCATATAAATTGATGTGTTAAATTGTATATTCTACCATTTAGAAATTGAAATCGCCAAACTTTAACATGTAAAACTTGGTATCCTTGTGTAACAAGATGACCAAACATGTCACCTTCACCATGCATCATCTAATGACCAAATATGTCACCTTCTCCATTCATCATCTGATAATAAACATGTGCAGAAATATCATGAGGTCATCTTGATTAGATTTCATAGTACATAGAGAGGCCAATTTAAAAAATTGATAACCATCTTAACTGTGAAATCTTTGTGATCACATTTTACAGTTATGTTAACAATAATGGAGATTCACCATCAAAGCCATCAATTTTGTTTCTAATAATAATTGAAACATACGAAAACCAAAGACATAAAGTCATTTGTTTTATATCAACATTTAAAATCAAGAGTGCCTGTGTGATGTCCGAATTACACTCTTCATGGTAAACTTCACTTGACTTGAAGAAAAAACATTTTATTGCAGTAGTTTTAGATATTGAAATTATTTTTTTACTTTAGTAAATTTTCTTAACTCCTTTGAGAATTAAAAAGGCCATATATATCATAATCCCTTTGATTTTTTAAATGTGAAAACTATATTTAGTGGATGGTTAAAGGAAAATTTTTTAGGGTTAGTTCGATTGGTTTATAACTTTAGTTTAATTGGTCTAGAGCTAGATAGTGAGGTTTCATGTCTATTTTTGGTCACGTGTTCGACTCTCTTGATTCTCCTAGGGTCAGACCCCATAATCAAGGATGACACATTTTAAGGAAAAAAAAAACTAAACATTGCCGAAGCATTGTCAAAATGTTATCTAGGCCATGTATTTTGAACTTCTTTTATTTCTCTTATGGAGGTGTAAAACCTATCATAACTTAGTCATGAACTGATAGTGAGGATAACCAACATTGGCTATTATCCACGAATCTAGGTTGAATCGTCACCATTATTCAAGGAAATGCATGTCACTTGAAATAACCTATTGGTGGTCCGTAAGTGAGTAGAGTTTCGCTCCTATTGGATGCCTCTGGGTCTTGGGTCATTAACATGTTTCCTTACAATAAAGGAAGATGATTTATTACCCAATCAAAAGTAGTTTTAGGTCTTGTTATCGCACAATTTGTAGCTTTGATAAAAGGCTATAAGATAGGAGGCCAAACTGGCATAACATGAACCAATCCCACCCAATGTCACCACAATGGGATGGTTCTTTCTCTTTAGGGAGGTTAGGCCCAGGGGAGACATCCTGGGTGACCTGGGGTTTTGAAGAGGCAAAAGGATAATAAGACCAATATAAAATTTTCCCCCTTCACAAGTCACCACCCAAATAGTTAGTCCGGCCAAAGGCCAATTTAAGAAGTAAAACCCGCAAAGAAGTGTACCTGCCTAGAACAAAGCAACAACAAATTGATATGTGCAAGCTATTTCAATGGGTTAGTACTTCATAAGACTATATGATAAAAGTAATTTGCAATAAATGTTGACGAAGTCAATGTTTATGAATATCAATGAAAAGTTATAACACTTCACCAATAAATATTGGAACAATGTAGCATTCAATGTAACCAATCAACACCTTATTCAATTAATTCTTAAACCATCATTCAATTTCTCTTAAAACAAAACTTTGATGCATTAAAGATGAAATAATCAATAATGATGTCAACAAATAGGGTTAGTAGGTTAGTCTAGGCTAGGGTTAGAAATTCAAAGTGTTTAAGAGTATTTAGATCAAATTCTACTTCAACGCTTGAGGTCTTAGGATCAGTGCCTTAGGTTTTAATGGAGTCAATAATGAAGGACGCAAGAGTTGAAGGAAATAAAGACTAAGGACAAGAGGGAGAAGTTTTGAGGTGTTGCTAAGGCAAGGCCTCAAAATCAAAACCTTAGGGGAGAGAGGCTCACTCTGGTGTTGCTACAACAAGGCCTCGTGTTCTCTCCTCCTTCCTTAGGTCAACTTGGAAAAATGACTAGCTCAAATGAAGCACAAAATCAAGACAAGAAGGCTTAATGAGGGAGAGTGTTGCTACAGCAAGGCCCTTTCATCAAACCCTAAAAGAAAAATGACCCTAAGTGTAGATAACCTAGGCTTGGGACGTCTTCTTCCTCTTGAATTCTAAATGGTATAGCTAGCAAAAGAGAGGGAGAAAAAGGAGTGTAGCTATGACTAGCCTCTCTTTTTCTTCTTTAATGGCTAAAAATTTCTCTATCAGGGGACATGAGACAAGGACCTACTTGTGTGCTTGTCACCTAGGGTTTTGATTAAGAAAAACTCATAAACATATGCAAGAGATTATACTACAACCATTCATTCAAGATGTTTTGTAGAAAAATACTTACAATTCATCAAGAAATAACCATGCAAACCCTAGTTGTAACACATTCCTTCAAGACAAATGCCAAAAATATGCCAAAAAATGTCTTCCTTCAACAAGTGCGCCTCCTTAAATAAGCCAATATCCCAAGATAGGGCACCAATTTCAAACCTCACCAAGTGGTGAGTGATTGATGATGAAAAAATGAGAGTTAAAATCTCCCATTTATACAAAACCTTGACCTAATTTTACATTTAGGTCAGGTAAAAAGGCCGACAAGGCCATAATATCAAATCATATTGTTTTTACATTAAATTGTCAAGTTAAAACCCTAAATCAAGATGAAAGGTAAGACGTCACCCCTTTTTAGGGTGACGTTAGCCCCTATCAAGGCAAGTGCAGCCTCCTGAAGCAAGATGTTATCCCTTTTTGGGCTCCTCCAAGATGCCACATGTGCCAACTACCTTGTCCATCTGCCAACACGCTCATGATGATTTCATAAGCCTCTTGGTGACATCCTAGACCATCTAGAGCCAATGTCCCACTGAAAATGGGTCAATCCCCCTAGGTCCAACTATGTCAGGGTGCCTCTGGTGGAACATCCTCTTCTTCTTCTGTGCAAAGTCTCTAATCAACCTCTGTCCTATCTTTACCCCCTAATGGGGTCTCAACATCCATCTGGTGGGATCTTAATCCCCATGGAGGTCTGAACTGATCATCTCCCCATGTGTACTGATCCAAATGGTACTTGTCTGTCAGGCATGGTCCTGCACATCAAAGGCTATGCCCTCCATGGGCTCATCAGTCACAGGGATCATAACAATGTCAATCACATCTCATCATCAATATTATTAAACATATGCACAAAATCTCTAATACGTCAATCAATAGCTCAAAGATGTTACACAATCCTGTTATACAAGTCTGGAGAAAGAGACAAGGCATCCTATTGGGCTAGTGTCCACAGGAAAAGGAAAGTTCTCGAAAATACCTCATCCAAGCCATGTAAGTGGGTGATGTGGTCAGGGGATTTCCAAGCATGTGGGTGCAGTAAAGGCCAAGGATGAAAAAGTGTTGCATGTGGGTGCCTCTGTAGAAGGTGAGCTGTACCTGTCATGGATGCATTTTTTCCAATCCCATTCCTGCCTTTATTCTTTTTTTTTCCTTTTTATTCAAGAGCTAATCAGGGGACATTGCCTTGGCATGGTGACCAGAGCTGACAGTGTTACCCACAAGTACTTTCAAAGAGATGAGAAGGCTAGCTCGTGATGAGACCCCCTTTCACTTGGCCATGTAACCAAGAGTCACTGCCCTGGTGTGGTAACCAGCTGGTGGCAATGTCATATTGCTAGGTACCCATGGTCCCAATAGGTTGGCTCGTGATGAGACCCCCTATCCTCTCACTAGGTCTTGTTTTATTATTTTTCTGTGTCCCTCTTGTTTCTTGCTGAGAAGCCTTTTATTGCATTCTCGGGGATCCCTGGGTGAAGCATCTTGAGGTTTTATTCTTAGGATTTTATATTTTACCATCTTGCTTTTACCTTCTGCGCCTTTAGCCCCTTCTTCCCACGAGGTAAGGTGTAGTTCTGAAAATAGGTCAACCCAATGCCCAGGCAAGGGGAAAGGGATAAGTGAGCGGGAAGTAAGATGAAGAAGTAGTGCTATGATGGGAGCGGACGATGGATTTTTAGAAATCTCCCCAGTGGCAAACCAAAACCTACAGATATAGACTTGCTAGGGCACCCTATCAATCCCCCCAAACATGGTCAAGTGGGAAAATGTAAGATCCAAGCAGTCGTTAGAAATAAAAGGAATCAGATTCATACATTTAAAGGTTTTAACGATCAAATGTGACACATACCATGATACCTGGACTAATTACCTCATGAAGAAAGAACCTTTTTTGATACAAGACCCAACTGATGGTGATGGATGTTGTTGTTGCTGACAAGATAAAGACGATGGAAGAAGAAAAGGTGGGACCTCTAGGGCCATGCTCAGGTCAATCCTTCTCTCAATACTCCATGTCTAGGACCTGTGTGCCTCGAGACATGATCTCCTAGTTATCCCTGAAAAGTGGGGATAACATCTGGCTCCAACTTGGGGACATGTGCTCACCATAGAGAACATGAGAAAATCACCATCTACGGCATAACCTGCAGACCTTCTTGATATCGAAAGAAGCACTAGTAACAAAATGGAGTGGTAATGCCACCCCAGCATACATATATATATATACTAAAATAAAGCAATCAATAAATATGAAGCAAACTACTTACCCGTACTTACTTGTTTGCTGGATGTTGTAGTCAAACAACTAGTAAAGCCAATCCAACAATGTCCCACAATACTTGCCTTTGTGCTTCATCATAAACCAGAACAATGAAAAATCAAGAACAAAAATTACATGGGTTAGAGAGTATATCATAGCATCGAAAACCATAAAGTCTAACTCATGGAGGCGGGTGGGAGGGATAAAATCTTGCGAAGTCCATATCTGAGGAGAGCACCCAATCCACCTCTAGAAGGGGTCATGAAAATTCCAAGGTTTAGAACACTGACTCTGAGAGCTGCTAAACTGGTCACCTAGGAAGTCTTCGCACTCTAGAGCTCTAGAAGGGATCGACAAAGATCTAGAAGAGGACTGGCAAACTCTTAAGGGAAGGTTGAAACATTGAGAAGATAGAATCAAATCTGTAGTTTTCAACCAACCCTTGGATTCTCGGGTTTTCTTCAGAGGAAACTCAATATAAAATATATAATTTCCAACTACACCTTTAATGACACAACAAGGTAATGCAATAAGAGGTGGTTGGTGAAAAAGGTCATGAGAATCCTTCTTTAGGCTAACAATATTCTTACTCCTATCAAAATCCAAGCGTAGTGGTGGTTGATAGTCATCTTCATAGGGTAAATCTAAGTGCTCGGAGGAGTACTCATTAAAAGCCTCAAGGTAAGACCGAGAATCATCAGGCAAATAATTTACTTGGTCAACCTTGGGTGTTTGGGGAGCATCGGTAAAAATCTCATCTCCTTGTTTTCACTAGTCAAGAGCTTGTTGTGATAATTGCAAAGGAAACACTTGGAGATGACTCTTTATGTCATAGATGGGATCCATATCATAACCAACTATGTCCAGCCTACGTCTCCCAACATGTATGAACTCATCAAAATTATCTATGTCAGTATCAGTATCATAACATGGAGGGTTCGAAACATTCAAAATCTCACCCATTTCCTCCTCTTTTTCCAAATCATAAAGTAGACAATTACCCAAATCTTGGAGAGGAGGGAAACTTACTTTTTATTGTTGTGCAGGAGGTTTAGGTACTTTGGTGTTTTCAGCATGTGTTATTGTTTCATCCTCATCGATTGCCCCTTTGTCTTTTTTATCACGTAGTTTGTAGCTAGGATAAAAGGGTATAAGATAGAAGGCCAAACTAGAGTAACATGAACCAATCCCACCCAATGTCACCACAATGGGATGGTTCTTTCTCTTTAGGGAGGTTAGGCCCAGGGGAGATGTCCCCGGTGACCTGGGGTTTTGAAGAGGCAAGAGGCTAATAAGACAAAGATAAGATTTACCCCCTTCACTAGTCACCACCCAAACAAATAGTCTGACCAAAGGCCAATTTAAGAAGTAAAACCCCCAAAGAAGTATACCTGTCTGGAACAAAGAAACAACAAACTGATATGTGCAAGTTATTCAATGGATTAGTACTTCATAAGACTATCCGATAAATATATAAGAAATATGGCAATAAATATTGACGAAGTCAATGTTTATAAATATAGCTATGAAAGTAATGTCACTTCACCAATAAATATTATGACAATATGGAATTCAATGTAACCAATCAACGCATCATCTAATAAATGCCTTAGATCACCATCCAATTTCTCAAAAGACAAAATGTTGCTGCATCAATGATATAATAACCAAGGATGACGCCAGCACTTAGGGTTAGTAGGTTAGTCTAGGCTAGGGTTAGTGAAATTAGGGTTTTAATTCAAGGTTTTGAGAGTGTTGTAATCAAATTCACTTCAACGTTGGAGGAATCTAGATCAGTTCCTTTAGGGTAAAATGGATTCAATTTAGTGGAGGACGTAAGGGTTGAGGGAGGATGGCTAAGGACTAGAGGGAAGAGTTCTGAAGTGTTGCTATGGCAGGGCCTCAAGAAACAAAACCCTAGGGGAGAGAGGCTCACTCCAGTGTTGCTATGGCAAGGTCTCGTGCTCTCTGCTCCTTCCTTAGATGGCAAATGGACAGCTCAATGAAGCACAAAATCAATACAAGAAATTCTAATGAGGGAGAGTGTTGCTACAACAAGTCTCTTTAATCAAACCCTAAAAAAAAAAAGGCCCTAAGTGTAGATAACATAGGCCTAGGACGTCTTTTTCCTCTTGAGTTCTAGATCGTACGGCTAGCAAAAGGGAGGAAGATAAAGGAGTGTATCTATGGTTAGGCTCTCTTTTTCTTCCTCAATGGATAAAAATTTCTCTCAATGGGAACATGAAACAAGGACCTACTTGTGTGCTTGTCACCTAGGGTTTTATTAAGAAAATTATAAACATATGCAAAAAAATAAGACTACAACCATTCATTTAAGAAGTTTTGCAGAAAAAACACTTACATATCACCATGAAATAACATGCAAACCCTAGTTGTAACACCTTCCACCAAGCGATTCTAAAAAATATCTTCCTTCAACAAGTGTGCCTCACCAAATCAGCTAAATACCCAGGATAGGGCTCAAATTTCATACCCCCTTATGGAGTGAATGAGTAGTGATATAAATGAGAGTGAAAATCTCTCATTTATACAAAACCTTGACCTAATTTTACATTTTAGGTCAGGTAAAAGGCCGACAAGGAAAAAATATCAAATCATACTATTTTTACATTAAATTGTCAAATTAAATCCTAAATCAAGCTGAAAAGAGAGTAAAAGCCCCTCCAAGGGAGACATTAGCCCCTTTTTGGGCATATGGGGCATCCTAGAGAAAAACATTGTCCCTCCTTGGGCTTCTCCAACCTGCCACACGTGCCACTGCTACATAATCTGCCTGCCCCAAATGTCCATGATGTTGGGTGACATCATGGTCAAGGTGGTGATGTCCTAGGCCTCCAAAGGCCAACATTCCACTAATAAAGGGTCATACCCCTAGGTCAAGTTCTACTGGGGTGCCTCTAGTGGAACGCCCTCTTCTCTTCTGCTGCAATGCTCTAGATCCATCTCCATCATGTATCTCCCCCTGATGGGGTCTCAACATCCACCCGATGGGATCTTTATCTCCATGAAGGTCCAAACTGGTCATCTCCCCATGTGTACTGGTCCAAGATGGTACCTGTCCATCGGGCATGGTCCTGCACATCAAAAGCTACACCCTCCATAGGCTCATCAGTCACAGGGATCATAGAAATGTCAATCACATTTCATCATAAATATTAATAAACATATGCATAAAACCCCTAATAGATCAATCAATAGCTCAAGGACGTTACACAAACCTACTATACAATTCTGGGAAAAGGGCAAGGTATCCTATTGGGCTAGTGTCCACTGAATAAAGGAAGTTCCCAGAAGAGACCTCTTCCAAGCCATGTAAGTGGATGAAGTGGTCAAGGAATTTCCAAGCAGGTGGGTGCAGGATGAGGATGCAATGTGTTACCTATGGGTTCCTTTGTAGAAGGTGAGATGTAACTGTCATGGATGCAATTCTTTCCAAGCCCATT
>JASDQU010945258.1:53631-66189 GCA_032191745.1 Picea mariana
ACACACACACACACACACATATATAAACTGAAATAAAACAAATCAATAAAAGTGATGTGAAAGAAAACTAACATGCAATGCAAATGGTATAATACCTGAATGCAAAATGCCTACTTACATGTACTTACCTTTGATGTCAGGTCACCCCACCCTGGTGGGGTTTGAGGAGGCGCCTGTTGACGGGAACTGTGCGTCTTCGTCCCTCCAATGTAGACAGGTAATAAAAGTAATTAACCAATTTTCTTCCAACCTTTAAAGGGCCAATCCAAAAATGAGTGTTTCCTTTGATATTAGTAGGCTCCCCTTTATTGGCATCCCACATCCATACTACGTCCCCCTCCTTGTAGTCTTTGATTTTGAAATTGGTCGTTCCTTGAACAACCATGGTGCATTGTGTAGAGGGAGGTGGGTGGGATTCTACTATAAAGAATTCCTGCTGGGATGGATGGATCTGTACATCATCTTCTACCTTCTTCAGTATCTTCATAGCCCCAACTTCCTTCCCTTTAATCTCATCTAGGAGTTGTTGGTATTCCTCTTTCTTGTGCGATTTGATCTGATCAGAATACTCATGAAGAGTTTTTCTAGTCTTGTCATGTGCTTTGTTATGTTTGATGGACTCACTAGGCTCTTGCACATGAGTTGTAGTCACAGGTACGTTCTGGAGATGACCAACAGTTCCATCTTTCAAGGGTATATTCACGTAAGTGAGGTCCATATTAAGAGTACCTCCAAGCTCTGAGGAAAACTTCCTAGATAATAACATCCCCCACACATCTGGAATGTCCAAGACCACTATGTCCATGTGGATGAATTTCTTGGGGTATTCTTAAAGGTAAACTTTGACATTCTTGATCACCCCATGTGTGGGTATGGATTTAGACTCAAAACCACACACATTCCTATAAGGTCGTGTGAATTTCAAACCTAGTTGTTGCATGAATTTAAAGGACATTATGTTGGCACCTGCCCCTATATACAACATGCAGTTGTTGAGGCTATTTTTGTTCATTATTAAAGTCATGAAGAAGGGGGGAATTTCATCGTACTGGACCTGAAGTGATCATCTTGCAACATGATAGGGGGGTCCATGGGTCCATCTGATCCTTGAAAGAAATTGTTAAAATGTTCTTTGACCGATGGCACCCTAATGACCTCTTTCAGGGGAATGGTTACATGCATCTTGGATAGTACCCATTCAAAGTCAAAGTTCAAGTTAACCCTTTTAGTCTTGGATGTTTCAGAAAGAAGAACATCCAAGGATGGGGGTTTTGTTTCTTCAGTGATAGGTTAGCCCAGTTTCTTTCTTCTATACACCTACAACTCTTATTTCTTCAATTTTTCTTTTGATTCCTGGTCTAGGTTGTTTATTACCGCCATTATGGATTTCTTGGCCACTTCTTTTATGGCCTCTTGATGTTCTTCAGCTGTGATATTTATCTGAGGGCCTTCTATGATGTGGCCTATATTGTTCACTTGTTGATGGACACTATCACTATAAGGACATTCATGTTCCCAATGTGCTTCACTGCATTTAAAACACCAAGGGATTTCATCCACAATGTTGGTAGGTTTTAAGGTGTTTGGGACTTCTATGTCCTTGAAAACATTTTTCATTCCATTCAATGAAACCAACTACTCTCTATACTGGATAGCCATATTCATCCAAATCTTTAGAGACATTAGAGGTATTGCCAGGATAATCACCCCAATTTGTATCTTCTTCTGTCAAGGGAAAAGTGGGATAATCTTGTAAGAAGTGAGGATCCACTGAATTACATTCACTAGGTTCAAGATCATCTATAAATAAGGAAGAGGGTGTTTTCTCATCTTTCTCAACATGATTGGTTTGTAATAGTGTGGGAATCCCATCAAAAGATAATTTGTCGTCTGGGTCTTGCTTTGTTAGAAAAGAAATTTTCAACATCTCACGAATTATTTTAACCCTTTGTAAGATACAGGACATACTCGTGCTTAAATTGGTTCCAATATGTACCCAAGGCTCTTGAGACCTATTTTTCGGATCCTTATTGGTTTCCCTCATATCTTGGTTTTCCAAAATTTGTGTGTTCAAGACAAAAAAGGAATCTTCAAAATTAGGTTCTTTATGAGTGGCCATACCCAAACCCTCGGATGGTTCATGTTGTCTTGAAAAGTTCAAGACATCGTCGATGCCTGAGAAAGTTGTGCTTCATTTCCTTTTGGGAGGCATGAGTTCTACCTCAAGGATTTATGGGAGCTTGGGTTCAGTCTCTGTGATATCCTCGTCACTAGATTTCCAAGAGTTGTTATTGTGTGAGATATTAACCTGATAGATGTATTCTTCGAATTCAAAGTTCTTCTGAATCTGGTAAGCGAAATCTTGTGCTTCTTCTAGAGTCGAGGGTGACCGATCTTTGAGAGTAAACTACAAGACTCCTTCCAATGAGTTCAATTAGTGTTGGAGGATAGCTTCTTCTGAGAAGCTAGGTTGGATATTTTTGAAGAGAAGATTGAACCTGTCATTGAAATCCCTAATGCCCTCGCTAGAAGCTTTGCAAATATCAGTATATTGAGAGTAAAGGGAATCCATGCTTTCTTTTTCACAACATTTTTTCTGAAAGACTTGTTCAAGATCTTTAGGGGTTTTTATGCTTCCTTTTTGGAGTTTGTTAATCCATCTTTTGGCGCTTTTGGTGAGTGAGCTCACAAAGAGCCTTAAAAAGACATCAGGGTGTTCTTATCTGGATTGGTGAAATTGGAATGCATCACAGAATTTGGTCCAATGAGAATTTCCATAGGATCCATCTTCCCCTAAGAACTTAGGTATCCAGGATTTGACCTTCTTGGGTAGATCATGTAACCCCCCTTGGGTGTTATCTAAACCTAAAGGGCCAAAGAGTTCTTTATGAGACATTTGGGAGATTTTACGGGGGTGACAGGATTTGTAGAGGTCATAGTAGATGATGAAGGTATATATTGACACACACTATGGGTTGTCATTAGATTTTTGTGGAGTCACCAGATGATTTGCTTGAAATCATCAAAGAAATAAGGGAATCATCCTAAGTGGAGTCGCTAGGTAAGCTTGTAATATAAAGATCTAAAAGCAAGGCTTACCGAAAAAGTGTCATCTGAGGAAGGCTTGACTTAGTGTTCCTCGGCAGTGGCGCCAAAATGTTATCACACAATTTGTAGATTTGATAAAAGGCTATAAGATAGGAGGCCAAACTGGCATAACAAGAACTAATCCCACCCAATGTCACCAAAATGGGATGGTTCTTTCTCTTTAGGGAGGTTAGACCCAGGGGAGATGTCCCCCGTGACCTTGGGTTTTGAAGAGGAAAAAGGATAATAAGACCAAGATAAGGTTTTCCCCCTTCACAAGTCACCACCCAAACATATAATCCGACCAAAGGGCAATTTAAGAAGTAAAACCCCCAAAGAAGTGTACTTTCCTGGAACAAAGCAAGAACAAACTGATACATGCAAGCTATTTCAATGGGTTAGTACTTCATAAGACTATCTGATAAAAGAAATTAGCAATAAATGTTGACGAAGTCAATGTTTATGAATATCAATGAAAAGTTATAACACTTCACCAATAAATATTGGAACAATGTAGCATTCAATGTAACCAATCAACACCTTATTCAATTAATGCTTAAACCATCATTCAATTGCTCTTAAAAAAAACATTGCCGCATTAAAGATGAAATAACCAATAATGACGTCATCAACTAGGGTTAGTAGGTTAGTCTAGGCTAGGGTTAGAAATTCAAAGTGTTTGAGAGTATTTAGATCAAATTCTACTTTAACGCTTGAGGTCTTAGGATCAATGCCTTAGGGGTCAATGGAGTCAATAATGAAGAATGCAAGAGTTGAAGGAAATAAAGACTAAGGACAAGAGGGAGAAGTTTTGAGGTGTTTCTAAGGCAAGGCCTCAAAATCAAAACCCTAGGGAAGAGAGGCTCACTACGGTGTTGTCACAACAAGGCCTCGTGCTCTCTCCTCCTTCATTAGGTCAACTTGGAAAAATGGCTAGCTCAAATGAAGCACAAAATCAAGACAATAAGGCTTAATGAGGGAGAATGTTGCTACAACAAGTCCCTTTCATCTAACCATAAAAGAAAAACTACCCTAAGTGTAGATAACCTAGGCCTGGGATGTCTTCTTCCTCTTGAATTCTAAATGGTACAACTAGCAAAGGAGAGGGAGAAAAAGGAGTGTAGCTATGGATAGGATCTCCTTTTCTTCTTCAATGCCTGGAAATTTCTCTATTAGGGGACATGAGACAAGGACCTACTTGTGTGCTTGAAACCTAGGGTTTTGATTCAACAAAATTCATAAACATATGGAAGAGATTAGACTACAACCATTCATTCAAGAAGTTTTGCAGAAAAATACTTACAATTCATCAAGAAATAACCATGCAAACCCTAGTTGTAACACCTTCCTTCAAGAGAAATGCCAAAATATGCCAAAAAATGTCCCCCTTCAACAAGTGTGCCTCCTTAAATCAGCCAATAGCCCAAGATAGGGCACAAATTTCAGACCTCACCAAGTGGTGAGTGATTGATGATGAAAAAATGAGAGTTAAAATCTCCCATTTATACAAAACCTTGACCTAATTTTACATTTAGGTCAGGTAAAAAGGTCGACAAGGCCATAATATCAAATCATATTGTTTTTACATTAAATTTTCAAGTTAAAACCCTAAATCAAGCTGAAAGGTAAGACGCCACCCCTTTCTAGGGTGACGTTAGCCCCTATTAGGGCAAGTGTAGACTCTTGAAGCAAGACGTTAGCCCTTTTTGGGCTCCTCCAAGCTGCCACACGTGCCAACTTCCCTTTCCATTTTCCAACATGCTTATGATGATGTCATAAGCCTCCTGGTAACGTCCTAGTCCATCTGGAGCCAACGTTCCACTGAAAATGGGTCAATGCCCCTAGGTCCAGCTGTGTTGGGGTGGCTTTGGTGGAACGTCCTCTTCTTCTTTGGTGCAAAGTCTCTAATCAACCTCTGTCCTGTCTTTTCCCTCTAATGGGGTCTCAACATCCATCTAGTGGGCTCTTCAGCCACATGGAGGTCTGAACTGATCATCTCCCCATGTGTACCAGTCCAAATTGTACCTTTTCGTTGGGCATGGTCCTTCACATCAAAGGCTATGCCCTCAATGGGCTCATCAATCACATGGATCATAGCAATGTCAATCAAATATCATTATCAATATTATTAAACATATGCACAAAATCCCTAATACATCAATCAATATCTCAAATAAGTTACACAAGCTTGTTATACAAGTCTGGAGAAAGAGACAAGGTGTCCTACTAGGCTAGTGTCCACAGGAAAAGGAAAGTTCCCGAAAAGACCTCATCCAAGCCATGTAAGTGGGTGATGTGGTCAGGGGATGTCCAAGCAGGTGGGTGCAGTAAAAGACAAGGATACAAAAGTGTTACCTATGGGTGCCTTTGTAGAAGGCGAGTTGTACCTATCACAGATGCATTTTTTCTAGGCCCATTCCTACATTTATTCTTTTTATTGTTTTATTCTTTTTTTATTCAAGAGATAATTAGGGGACACTGCCTTGGCATGGTGACCAGAGCTGATAGTGTTACCCACAAGTACTTTCACAAATATGAGAAGGTTGGCTCATGATGAGACCCCCTTTCTCTTGGCCATGCAACCAAGAGTCACAGCCCTGGCATGGTAACCAACTGGTGGCAATGTCATACTGCTAGGTACCCATGGTCCTAATAGGCTGGCTCATGATGAGACCCCCTGTCCTCTCACTAGGTCTTGTTTTATTATTTTTCTGGGTCCCTCTTGTTTCTTGCTAAGAAGCCTTTTATTTCTTTCTTGGGGATCCTTGGGCAAAGCATCTCGAGGTTTTATTCTTAGGATTTTATCTTTTACTAGATTGCTTTTACTTTCGGGCCTTTAGCCCCTTCTTCCCATGAGGTAAGGTGCAGTCCTAAAAATAGGTCAACCCAATTCCCAGACAAGGAGAAAGGGATAAGTGAGTGGGAAGTAAGATGAATAAGTGGTGCTGTGATGGGAGAAGACAATGGCTTTTCATAAATCCCCCCAGTGGAAAACCAAAACCTACAGATATAGGCTTTCTAGGGCACCCTATTAATTCCCCCAAACATGGTCAAGTGGGAAAATGTAAGATCCAAGCAGTCGTTAGAAATAAAAGGAATTAGATGCATACATTTAAAGGTTTTAACAACCAAATGCGACACATACCATGATACTTGGACTAATTACCTCATGAAGCATGAACCTCTTTTGATAGAGGACCCAATCAATGGTGATGGATGTTGCTGCCGCTGACAAGATAAAGACGATGGAAGAAGAAAAGGTGGGCCCTCTAGGGCCATTATTAGGTCAATCCTGCTCTCGATACTCCATGTATATGACTTGTAGGCCTTGAGACATGATCTCCTAGTTATCACTGAAAAGTGGGGATAACAGGTCTTACTCTACGACCAAAAGACTATCCCAGCCTATAGTATCCACAATAAAGACAATGTCTCTTGCGATCATCCTTAAATCTACCCTTAGTGGTTATCTTCTTTTTAGTAACATTTATTCATAATTCCAAACATGAGACTAAATACTACTCCTAATTATAATTTAACTTGTTACCCAAAAAGTATAACTCTTAAACCTAAAAAAATGTCATTTAATTAATAATATTAAAAAAAAACAAAGTTTGAAATATTTGATTCTAAAAGGATTATGTTTTTCTTCAAAAATTCAAATGAAATATTTTAATCACACTCTTTTAATAAAAAGTGTGAAATATTTGATTTGAAAAGGATTATGTTTTGCTTGAAAAATTCAAATGCGATATTTTAATCACACTCTTTTAACCAACATGATGAATCACACTTTGAGTAACTACTTGAAGAAAACAAAGGTCAAAAATATTAGGTAGTAGTTTTAAATCCAAAATTCCAAATAGTTCCCAAAACGCGTACATTTACGAAGTCTCAAACTACTATAGACAATTGAGGTCACTTATTCTTAAGAAATTCCTCCTCAGCCCTAGCTTTTGATGATGGAAAGGGAAACATTCAATAAAATAATAAAAATGTTTGATGTTAATAATGTTTTTTCATTTAGAAAATTAAAAAATGATTTATTTCTAGGTGGATATTACTGTAATGTTATCTCTTGTTCCTAGGGATAACTAAGGAGATGATGTATCTAGGCCCTCAGGTGGTAGACATGGAGTACCGAGAGACAACTTGACCAAAAATTTCCACTTGCACAGACATAGACCCATCTTGCCATCACAGTTCCAGGTTCATCATGAGGGTATCCACCACATCAAGTTGATTCTAGAGGACATTGAATCTTTCTCCATGAGGTACAAGCTAGGTATTATGGTGAGTGTCATTTCAATATTTGAGGCATTTGAGTTTGTTGCATTTTAAACTACTTTTGATTATGTAACATCTTCTTGGAAATTATGCTCGTTTCCTTGTTTCACCTTGGTGGTTGACATTGCGCCCTAGTAAGTGGGTCACCCTTAGGGATAGGTTTGCTACTAGCAGGTCCTCTTGATGATTCATTGTGTCATTCCTGACCATACTTGTCACTTTCCACACTTCATCCCATAATCTCCTTACCTTTTGGGATTTTCAGGTGTACTAACCCAAGAAGGCATTGTCCCTCATTTCATGGGAAGAAGGGGCTAAAGGTCCAGAGGCTTTTAGCCGAAAAAAGATAAAATCCAATCATGAACCTTATATATGCCTGCCCAGGGATCATTAGGACAATGAAATGTATCTCATAAGAAACTGATGAGACTCATGAAAAATAACTAATACAAGATGCCAACCAAAGTGAACCGTGTGTGGGTAATGTTTTTCATGCTTAGGTAGAAGCTCCACACATTGCCTTCAACTTGGGGAAGCATGATGTGACTAGGGTAGAGTCAAGGTGGGCATTGTTTTTCATTATTAGGTAGAATCCACACCTTTTCTTCAACTTGGAAACATATTAAAATAACAAAAGGAAATAAATGGGTTTGGAAAAAGGATGCATTGAAAACGAAGGTGAAACACACCCTCTACAAAGGCACCCATAAATGAGATACTATGATCCCTTGTATGTCATGAGCCCCATACCCAAGAGTCTTTCCCTCATCCATGTTAGTTTTTCCACATGTATTAGAGAGGGGCCCACTCAGGAAACACTCCTAAACTTGAGGTACGATTCACCCAATAGGTCCCTTTGTCAACCCTCCCATACCTAAACTTGGAAAATTGGATAAGGTCTTTGAGCACTTGTTTTTTTTGATGAGGTGGTTTTTTATGTATATGATTATATGAATATTTTATTGACTTGATTTAATCCTCATGATGCATTTTAATTGATATCCTTGGAGGGCGCATTAATTTTTTTTGCACGACTTTCTTGGTAGAAAAATTTGCAAGAACATGCCTAGCTTGGGCTTCCTTGGGGCTTGAAGCCCATAGGTTGGATACCATGGCCCAAACAACGGATGATGATGAAAGACTTTGGAGGCCATAGGGACACCTTGGATGATCTCACCTATGCCCCTACTAGCCCAATGTTTTTCCTTTGAAGGCCAAAACGTTACATTTGGAGGGCTTGATGTCTTGTGGGGCTAGGGTTTTGGGTGGTGGTGTTGATGGACTTGACACTTGACATGTCTTGATGGAAGAAGGCATGGCTTGAAGGAATAAACCCTAGTGCATGAGAGGGAGGCCCTAGATGGCCCAATGACTTCCATCCCCAACTCCAATGACTTGCAAAAGGTGCCAAAACATCACACTAGAAGAGGGATGACATCACTTTATGGTTTCTTATGTGCAATTTTAAGGTTAAATTTGAATTTTGTAAAGTAAAGGGGAAAAGTAAGGTTTTTTAACGCCTTAGTTTTTGGTTTACACTAAAATTAAGTGGACATACTCTTTAAGGAGGATTTGTATAAATAAGAATGATTTCATTTCATTTTTATAAAGAAAAATATTGTATAAAGAAGAATATTGTGGCTCAAATTTGTGCCCTACTTAGGAAATTTCGTATCTCTATCTTGTGTAAATGATTTTTGGTGATATCTCTTGGTTAAATGTTGAGCTAAGGTGGTGCACACATCTGGGAGACTTCTTCTCTTGCTTATGAATGGTCATTGCTTGGTGAACTAGGGTTTGATCTTGTATCTCACTTGAAATTGGTAAGGAAAATATGCAATTGTTATTTCTTCTTTCTTGTTTCATTATTATTGTTGGTTGAAACCCTAGGAGGAGTATAAGTGCATATAACCTTCATCAAGTTTCATATCATTACTATTTTACAAGTCTTTTATTGCAAGGTTTCTAGGAGGAGTATAAGCGTGTACACCCTCCTAGATTTACCTTAGTTTTATTTGCATGCCCTAGGGGTAAGAGGATTTACACCCCTAGGGATTTTGTTGATCTAACTCATGATTTCAAGACTCCATTCACCCAAATTTTAAAGGAACTAATATAAACTTTTCATTGGAGAAATAAAATGTTTGCATTGGTAAATGTGATTTAGAGAGATATTGATATTGTGCAAGTTGGAATCTTTTCTTGATGCTTTGAGGTTGCTAAAGACTCTAGGGAATATTTTTTTTCTTGGTATTCTTAGATATATAACTCAATAAAAGATACACCCATTAGGGATGCAACAAACCTCTCTCTACTTTGATTATAACTCACTTTTCAACCATCAAAAGTTGCTAATAAATTGCCCCTATAATCTACTAGCCTCAACACATTTTTTTGGTGGTTTACTTGCTTGTTTTGTGGGTTGAAATTTTCTATTGTAGAAATAGTTTTTTACAGCCATATGTCTGATAAAATATCTCTGCAATAATTTCTTATAACAGCCTTAGTGTTTTGCTAAAGTCTTATGATTTCATACTTGAGTTATACTAGTGAGTGCTAGCTTATCTCTTGCATCATTTACTTGAATTTTATCATCATGTTAGTAGCTTTAAAAATCATTTAATTTTTTATATATATCTCTGTTGACTGATTCAAATAGGCAAAACAAGATTAAATTTCTTGTCCAATTAAATTTAAGCTTGCATACTCATCTTTTATTGTGTCTCGGGTAGGTACAATCATCTTTTGTGGGTGCTTAAGTTTCTTGGAAACTATTAACCACTTTTGAGACTCCTTTCCAAGATATATTTTATTTAGTATCTTGATCCGTAGGGGAATCACTTCCAGTATTTAAATTTTCATCTCATTCCCCCCTAGGGTCACCCAGGACTCCCCCCTTGTGTTGGATTCTTCATTCACTAAAGTTAGGGGAGGGTTTATCTGAGGTTAAAGTGGGTAAAATATCCCACTGTTATTGACATATTGTGGATTCAGTTCAGATTTTCACAACCTACATTTTGTGTGATAACATTTTGGCATCATTGTCGGGGAGGATTTTGAATCCTCTTTCGTGCACTAACAATACTTTGTCAAGCTACCATCCCAAATACTTTATCCCTATATTTTATGGCAACTCCAATTGAAGGACGTTCCCCTTCCACCCTTGATGAGCTCTTCTTGAATCCCATATGGCCACACCACCTTCCCAAAATCTATACTCCCTCATCAGTTTTCCCCCTTGGAGGTTCAATCCTTCTAAGGTTTACCGAAGAAGGCCTCCTCTCAAGTCTCCCGTTGCCAAAACCCTTTTCCAAGGTACCATTCCCCTTACTCCAATGTATCACCCTCGGGAAAAGGACCTTTATAAACCTTTGAACGTGGACACCATCTTCGGATACCCCAATACTATGCCAAAAGAGGCTCACAAATGGTTGCCAAAGTTTCCAAGAAATAATGTGATCATTACTGGCGATCATCTCTATGCCATGGGATGAGACATGGAAAATAAATAGGTATAAAATGAGGATGTATCAATGAATATACTAGCCTCATCATTAACTAAATATGCTCAGAGATGGTTCAGAGGAGTTCCTGATAATCACATAACATATTATGAATACTTTTCCAACTTATTCAAGAACATATAGACCTTGAAGAAAGACAACGAAATGCTTGTATCTCATTTCAATCAGATAAATAAGAAGGAGAATGAGATAGTGAGTGAATTTGAAAATAGGTTTGATGGGTTGTAGAGTCAAATCCCGACAGATGAACTATATCGTACATATGCAGTTGTTCATCTCCTTTACATGAATTATTTTGATGGGAAATTTCATTTCATCCTGAAGGACAAGAAGCCCACCACCCTGGCTCAAGCCAAAGAGTACACTGCATAAATTGAAGAGAATATTCTTAATTCCAAGATTGACCCCTTTCAGTATCACCATGCCAAGACAAAAGAAAATACTAAGGCTTCCAATAGAAGTGCTCCAGACCCAATTTCTCTCTTTACTCAGAAGATAGACCAGATGAGTACTTAGTTTGTCCAAGCTCAGATGCAGATCATGGGCCGATTAACCACCATGGAAAGAAATCAATCTTTATCTAGACCTCAGTTTGCTAGACAACAGAGAGATTCCCTAGGATGGAATCCAATGCCTCAAAAAGAGGCAAAGGCTCCTGACACGTTGAACTCAGTTGGAATGGTCAACACGAAAGAGACACCATGGTGTTCTCCATGCCAATAATTGTTGATATGATGGTAGCTACAGGAGGTATTTACCTCCACGTGTAAACCTGATGATGATAGAATACTCCAGAAAGAAAAACAAAACCATAATGAGTTGGATAATAACCCTAGAAGAATTTTCGGGTCAAGAAGATCATTTATATTAGGTTATTAGCATCCAAGAGAAGAATTCGACCAGAAATATTAATATATACTGAACAGACAGATACCCAGAATGATAAGTCGGCCCAGGAAGTTATCTAGAATTAGTATAAATATAGGAGGCCAGTTCTCATTCTGGCAGGCAATCTCAGAATTGTAGAACAACACTTGTGCGCACTACAGTTGCCCAGTTTCTGCGCAGGTTTGGAGGAGAGTTGTCGTTGCAGCTGCTGCAACTAGAAGTTACACTTAGAATATCTCTTGGATAGGGTTTGGACTATCTAATCAGCTCTTGTTGATGTGATATCCTTGGGGAAATGTGCGCTACCCTTTGATTGTATATCTAGCCTGGGGTTTTCTTCCGGAGTGATTCTCTGTCAAGGTTAAGGTCCCTGGAGGGTGGCTTCGGCCTATGGTTGGGTGACAAGGGTATTGTCAATGGTAAAATGAGCACATCCACTTATATTCTAAAAGTTTATGGGCCCACACCTCCTTCATTCAGTCTAACCACTGGAAGGAAACATAGCTGTGAGGATATTAAGCTCGTTGAAGAACTGTCGCTAGGGTTTCTAGCAGGCGCAGTCACCATAGCACTGCCGCTAGGGTTACTAGCTGGTGTAGTTGCAAAAAACCTAACACTATTGTTGAGGCACCTTAAGTGAAGGGATTGACCTAATATTCAGATAGATCAGTGCGCCTTAGCCTAGTGCATCTCTTGGTACTCTCAGTAAGCCAAGACGTCAAGTTTGAGTTTTTGGTCAAAACTATGCTTTGACCAAGTCAAAGTAGCCATG
>JASDQU010945260.1:21015-33525 GCA_032191745.1 Picea mariana
ATCATTGGTGAGTTTGGTGAGATCCAGTATGTTGAAAGAGGCCAAATATGGCATCTGTAGTGGGGGGGGAGGGTTAGCTCCAACCATGGTGTGTTGTGAACTCGACCTTTGATGGGGGCTAGGTGGGTTGGTGCTTCCTCCTTGAGAGGCAGTGGGTCCTCCACTTCCGTGTAAAGGAGCGCGAGTGAACGGATGACCTTGGGAAGTGGACCCAAGTAATGTAGAACCAAGCAAAGCTGATCCTAAGATAGTAGCACTCACAGGAGTGTGTGAAGGAGGTGCCGATAAGCGGGCACGACCAGATACTCCCCCTAAGATAGGAGGGAGATTGAGCAAGCGTCGTGAACGACGGGGGTTCTGTGGTTCCCCTATGATGTCAGACTAGCTGTGTGAATATGTGCAAAAAGTGGTGAGAGAAATATATAGAAACAAGAGTCTTTGCGTTGAATGTTTACACAATAAATATATCCAAATCAAACTGTAATCAGATGTGCATCATACATAACATGAGAAAGAAGCATATATGTGGGTAAGTGGGTTTTTTCCGCGTGGGGGAAACCAAAGAAATAAAATGCTCGTGTCCTAGAAGACGTAACATCCTTCCTCTCAAATAACACTGAACCTTCCAATAGTACTCAATAGTGGGGTCTGAAGTCACCGGAAGAGAAACTAGTGAAGGATGAAACAATTGGTTATAATGAGGGGTAAAGGGGGCATATCCTGAAAGAGCTGACGATATTTTTCAATAGCCACACAAAATCCAATCAAGGTGCAATTGCAGCCCACAATTTCCACCTGGGTAGATGTCCTAAAGTTGGTCGCTAGGTACCTCGGTCAACGTGTGACATTTAGATTTTCGGCCTAAGAAATGGGTCACGGGCTGAGTCCCGTCCAAGAGGTGGGTGTCTCAAGGGGGGACACACAGAACAATCAGACCTCGGCCTTCAACCCTTCACGGGTATCTCCCTGCCTTATGGTGATTGGAACACTTGATTTGGAGGATTTTAAGTTCCCTATTTGACAACCTCTATGTTTTGACAATGTGAGAACCAGATAACGGGGAGTTATTTGGATGCCTATCCCCGAAATCCTACTTAGACTAAAAAATTTCTTTTGGCACCTCCTGTGGAGGAAAACTTAGTGAGTTTTTAGAAAGATTTTAGATGAAGTTGTTTTGTGAGGCTGGGGGTGAAACCAACCTCGTTTGATTAAAAATGGGAGTGGATAGTCCTGTCAAGAAAAGATGGGGTTTTTTCGGAATCCCTTTGGAGGAAACTTACTTAGACCTCCACGTTTCAAGAAGAATCTATGTGAGTGATGAGTGACTTTTGTGTGTGAGTGAAAGTGTGTCAAGTTTTAGTTAATTAGATGTCACCTTGCTGCATGTGGACTTCGCTTGGTCCTTNTTTGGTACAACCTTGCGTAATTCAAAAGCCCTAAGAAGCTAGCATGTGGACATGTGGGTCCGTTACTATCCCTTAACTCCCTATTGTGAGGTAATCTAGAAAAGCATGAAACTATCCTAGATTGAACATGTGGGCACGTATGGGCCGGTTACAAACCTTTAAACTCTCCTAGTGTTTTGATCTAAGAAAGCGACAATTTCGAACACTATCCTATCTTTGTAGCATGTGGGCATGTATGGTCCCGTTACAATATTAAGATATGTTGGAAAAAGAAAACTAAGAGGTGTCCCAAGAAGGGCCGTTGTCCTCTCCTAAAGGTTTGAAATTTTGCTTTAAGGGAGATGAAATTGTTTTACAATCTTTTTCTGATTCTCAAGGTCGCTTGGAGGCACGAGAGAAGAGAATACTAAACGATTTTTACTTCAATTTCTAGTCCCAATGTAAGTTTAGATGTGATTAAAATTGATGTTCACTTTAGATTGTAAGTCAAAATAAGCCATCCATGTGGCAAAAAGCAAATAAGGGAAATTGATTTTTATCCTCCTAAGTGCTTATGTGTGCTTGACTAACCCCTTTATATGATGAGAGGAATAAGTGTAGTGAAATGTTTAGAGCATGCTTAATATCATTTTTAAGAAGGCAAATGGCCTTCCCCACATCCCAACAACTTACAATGTGAAATTTTTCTTAAATGTGCGGCCCCTAGTGCAGACAGAGGCGCATAGAGCGCAGGCGCGCGAACAAAGATAGGTCCGAAAGTGCATGCGCGCAGAGAACGATTGTCAGTTAAGAGCATGCGTGCACGATGCGCGTCTGTGGGGTGGAATACCCGCGCACCTGTGACAAACGGCCGAGAAAGAAAATTCGGATGGATTTCTCTCAATTCTCCTCTGAATTGGATGGTTGGCAGGTCGGCCTAGGCCGGTTTGTGCACTTGCAAGTTAATCAAACTAAAAGAAGAGAAAAATAAACCCAAATGAGGTAGGAATTTGATACCTTTCCCCAGTATGGTCACCAATCTGTTGCACCCTTTTCGTCACCTTGGTGAGCAAATAAGAGGTGCTTACATGTCCAATTGGGTCTTGCTGAGCATGACAGCTGTAGAGGAAAGAGTTAGAGAAAGAAAAACAAAACTATAAGCAAGAATTAAACTAATACAAACTAAAATCATAAGCATATGGATATAGAGATAACAAACACAAAAAGACCAATATCACCAATGTTTTTTAGGCTGATCTATTGATGAAATCAAAGCACCAAGAAGAAAGGGGACTATGAGTCCCTTTTTCCTCCAAGGGAAGGCTCTTGGACCCTCACAAGCTTGCTCTCCTTACAACAAGAAAATGAAAATGATGATGAAAGAACTCCTTGCACATCCACTCAATGGAGAGGTGGATTGCTCAATGAAATGATGCCAATGTGTCTTTGTCAAGGATGGAGTCCTTAAAACAATCTAGGCAGCATAACATTACATGAAATTCCTTGAGAAAATGAGGTTTCTTCATGGATTTTTATAGCATTTCATTGGGTTATTGTGTAACTCCTTTGTAGTGTGAAAATAGGCCATTTAGGGCATTATTAGGTCTTTGACCAGCCCACCATTCGGATTCAGCTCAGATTTGAGGGTCAAATCGGCTTGGGAGCTGATCCATAAGTGGTTGGGAGGTCGACCATTTCAATAAATTCACCGTTTAGTAGGTGCACGGCTTTTGGCGCCAACAACCGCGCATCGTGCGCGTATGCGCGCATGGTATGTTCCTGTTCCGTGCATGTGCGCGCGCACCCAACTTCTGTAAAGCGCTCTTCAATTTTTCACTACTTTGTATAGTTTTTGACCTTTTTGGAATGCTGTGAGATTAATTCAGAGCCATGAATGACTTCATTACTGTTTGACGATGCTGAGTTCTTGTCGCCATGTGCGGACGAAATTCTAGTGATAACACATTGCAATAACTATTTGTCCTTCACGATTTGGAGTCAATTTGTCATTTTCTTCTCGTTTATCTAAATGAGTGAAAACTTTGTAAGGGGTTTCAAAGGTCTTTTGTACTTTTCTTTCTAATCTTTGAGTCATCTTGTCCAATATCTTTCTCCTTCCTTTTGAGTTTTTGGCTTTCTGTTTCTTGTTTGATCACAACAAGGGTGTCTTTTGGTTTATGTGAAGTTTTCTTCCCGATTGCTTAAATCTCACAGCTCTTGAAGTCTGATTAGCGTAAGAATCTTTACATCTACTGGTTATCAGTCACATACAAACATTTTAGCATTGCATTGGATTCATTATTGAGGAAAATTGCATGAGGTCATTGCATCTTAGTGTTTGACAGTGAAAGGAAAATTCTTCTCCTTCCCTTAAATAAACATTCATTGAAAGAAAATATTGCTTATCATTTTTTATGCATGTTTTGGGAAGTGAGTCACAATATCATCAGTCTTCATGGCCATACACCTCTGAGTAAACAACAACCACTAAAATCAATGCTTAACTAAAATTTATCAGACTTTTTACATATTCGTTAGCAAACCTACATTAGTTTAAGGTGTAGGGATTTGGAATAAAGTTGAAAGGATAAATTTCCAAAGCTATCAAACAAACTTATAATCTTACGATAAGGAGAGAAAATCCAATTGTCGTATAGGATTTCTGGGATACCCCTCTCACACAGGGGTTATGCATGAGGTCACATTCAGGAGAATTATGGATATTATCCCTCCGTGGTTCAACTGTTTGTAGTGGTCAGATCGTATATTGGGGGGCACTTGAGGGTATACCCATGATTATGTGTGAGAGCCTCTCGATTTGATTTCAGACTTGTTATCTTGCCCATACCTTTGGATCGGGATATTGACATTACCCACCCAAAGGCTGACTGCGAATTGGTGACCTTAGTAGCCATAATCTTTAGGGTCTCACACAAGGTGACGATGAAGGGAAGTCTCACTATACCTGGAACAGACGTTGGTCAAACTCACTTGGGATCCTTGGAGGGTAAATCCAAAATTACTGCGTGGAGGCTTGCACCAAGGAGAAAGTCTGTTAAGCAGGTCACCAACGTAACTGATCCACTCTCTCTATCCCTACCTCTTCCTATTTTGATCTCGCGATGTTGGATTTCATCACCAACTAGTGGTTTCATTGTGCAAAGGTTTTGTTTGATTGTTTGCTTCTCAAATTCATAGTGTGTGTTGGTTGTGTTACTTAGTGGACCTTAGGTTGAGTCAGTTTTAATGGCATCAAATCCTGAGATTACTAATGGAGGAATCACTTCTCCTGGGGAACATTATACCTTTTCTTCATTTGGAAACTTTGGTCCTCCGTACATTGCCACACTAAGTCTTCCAAGACTCACCATCAGATTATCAGTTTGGTTATTCCCCACTCCAGTGATCTCGAATCCTCCCAATGTTTCAACTGCACCTAATACTTTAGATGTCAGTACACCACCCACACATCAACCTCACGTCAAATTTTCTCCTTCTTCACCCATGAAGTCTCCTTCCATTTCTCCTTTTTCGTCTAGTGAAAGCTCTAAAGCAAGTAGCCAAGTTGATCAAAAGACGAATAAATAGAAAGAGAAGAAGAAGAAGAGCCTGAAATAGAACAAGGCCCCAACAACATCAAATGTTGGATCCAAGCAACCAGTTACTGTTAATAGTACTAGAAGTGTTGATGAGGTCAACGAGATTAAAATGAAGAATCTGAAACCCAAATTCCCTTGCAGTCGTTGTAAGGGTGACCACTTTCTGAGGGATTTCCCTGGTATACCCAAGGTCTTAGAAATGTGGTCCTCTATGTCATCGGCCTCTGCTAGACATGTTGGTGATGCCCCCTCAACTAGTGACGTTTAGGTTGGTAAGAAGAAGAAAACTATCAAATTCCCTTGTATGTTATGCAAAGTTGATCATTATTCTCACCTCTGTTCTCGCATGGATGAGGCTTATTTTCGTTTGGAAAAACTTCAACTTCCAAAAGGTTATCGTAAGCTTTCCCCCAACCCACTGTCAGTTGATGGACTGGTCAATCTGGTTCCATCCTCGGTTAGTCCGATTGATCAGGTTGTCAATCTATTTTCCTCCTCGATTGAACCACAAACTCAAGTAGCTGATCCCGTTTCGTCATCGATCAACCGTACTCTTGATCAAAAGAGTGTAACCCAAGTAGTCGATCTGTTTTCATCCTCAGTCAACTCCACTCTCCTGTTAGAGAGTGACACCAAAGCGGTCAATCTGTTTCCACCAGTCGACCCCATTCTCCCCTTGGACAATGAAACCCAAGTGGTCGATCCGGTTTTGTCATCGGTCGATCCCACTCCTCCTTTGACGAGTGTCAAAGTGGTTGATCCAGTCCCTTCCTCGGTCAGTCCCACCCTTCATCCGAAGAGTGCCAAAGTGATTGCTCTGGTTACGTCATTGGTCAATCCTACTCTTCCTCTAAAGAGTGCCAGCGTGGTCGATCTGATCCCATCATCGGTCGATCCTACTCTCCCTCTAGAGAGTAAAATCGATACTGACCACGTTTTTCTCGTTGATACAAAACCTACCATGTTGGGGGGTGTTAGCACTCCAGGAAACTCTCCTAGGATGTAAGTCAGAGATGCCTCGTAACTTAATCTTTTGGTAACTATTTTCTCGATAATAAGTGTGGGTTTGGATCTAGTCAGAGGACTGAATCATTTCTCACTCAAAACATGCATGAACACATTTAGATTGACAAGGCTTTCAACCACAAATGTTCAAAGAGTTTACAAATAAAGGGATGTATGGAGAAATAACTATTATATCAGCAGAATCACATATGAAGCATATATGAATGGCCAATTACAATAATCATAGGAATACTTACAAAGTTTAACTTATGAATGCAATGATAAGATGACAATTATTGGGCATAAACAAGCATAACAACATGAATATAATATCCAGGTGCAAGTACATAATAGATAAGAAGATTAAATATGAACAAGTTATGGAAAAAGAAGCTTGTATTACTCAATATGAAAATGAGAAGTTTGAGTACATAATATGAAAAAGGTCTCCAAAGTCAAATCTTTAGTTCCTATTCTACCTTTATCTTTATAGCTTTACAATGCAATTTTGAGATCCTAAAAGCATGGATCAAATATGTTAAAGATAGAAAGTCAAAATTTAGTTTGCAAAAGATATGGAATGATCCCCAAAAATGAGGTCAATCCCAGATTTCATGGTCTTCATCTCTTGTAGAGTAATGGTGTAGTGCAGGATAGCCTTCCAAGGCTGAATGATGACTCTTCAAGAGATACAAATTCGAATCTATTGATGTGAGTAAGCATCCTGATTTCTGCCTTTGTCAAAGATACCAAAAATGTTTGAAACACCTCTTCTTTCCATAATCTATCAAAAATAGCTATTAGATCTGTCTTGACAATTCATCAAATGTCCATTCTAAGAGGTTTCAAACCATTCCAACTCAAAAAACTTTGATCTGTGAAAAAAATCGATCATTCTGGCAGTGACAGGATTTCGGTGGTTAACCTAGAAAGCTCCTGAGTGGATTATCTACCAAAATCTCTATTTTTGGTGGTTAATGAACAATTTTCCTATTCGCCTAAACCACTGAAACTTCAGCTTTGAGAAAACTTCAAAATTTGCAAAAATGATTACCTTGATTCCTTTTTTGATGTTCAAGGTCTTTTGGACGAGGTAGCCCTCGTTCATGCAGATCTGTGAACTTCAACTGGTTATGTGGAAGGCTCTGGTGTGTCTACCATGGTTGTAGCTAAGTTAGCTAGAGTCTCCAAACTAGTTTGCTCCTGTGCTGGTGATTGAAACTCTTTTAACTTCAACCTTAGAATTCTAAGCTGTCTATACAGCTTCATGTTCTCTCTGATCAATACCCTATACCTGTCTTTGATCTTGTCATGCTTCTCTTTGAGGGTTTGGTTTATTTTGAAAAGCTATGCATTTCTTTCAGTCAAGTCTGTATTAGATTTTTTAATAACTCTTTCCAAGACTTCCATTTTATAGACTTGTTGCAAAAGTTTATTGATTTTTCGTGCCCTAGATGCTTTAGGCTTACTTGAAGATTCTTTTTCCACTGGTGGATTGTGTGCCTCTGGAGGAGTTGGTGAAGGTAAATTGGAACAATCGTCTGCACCTTGTTCAACCTGTACATTACCCTGTGTCTCTCCTAACTCTTGTTCTGGCTCTGAATCACTATAGGGTAGGTTTAAAGGGTTACTTCCTGTAGCAGGGTCCTTGGACTGCTCACCCTGAAACTGTAGTTTTCTTTTGATTTTTTTCTTCTTAACAGAGGATGATTCTATCGGATCTCTTGGTGGTGAGGTACCCTTCTATTTTCTATGACTTCTTTTGGGAGTAATAGTCTTCTTAGTGGCAGCCTTTTTACCCTTCTCATGCTATTGCCAATCAGCCTAGAATTCATTCTAGAAGAGGAAATAATTCCAATCTACCTACCTTTTCCTTAATGAATCTTTAACAATAAGAGTAACGAGTCCTTGATGAGACAATTTGATTGCCACCTTAGTGGGCTTGGCCTTGAGATGTTTAGACATTTTCGTGAGGGCTTTGTGCAAGTAAAATGGTAAATTGATGGGAGATCTCCCTATGAAATTATTTAAAATCTTGAAGTGGTAGAACATGACTCTGTTGTATCTACCTTCACAGGTGATATAGACAAAGATAGCCTTCAATAAAGATTGCCATTTAGGTTCCAGATAAGACATTGGTATTTCTTTATTCCATGTAATATCTTTATGCAGAGGCTGGAGGTAAGACCTAAACTCAATGTTTGAAGGTACCATTGATTTAAACCAACAATCACCTGTTCTGGGGAGACCTGTGAACTCATCTTGGCTGCCTCATTAACCATGAACTTTTCTTTTCCCACTATTGTTGTTCTTCCATTATGTGAGCTGGCAAAATTCTCGGACACCTGTTGATGAAAATCTGCTAGTTTTTCACAATAGGTATACACTCCAATCTGCTTGAAGAACTTGGCCACCTCAGGGTGTGCCTCAAGGTACCAAACTCCATCCACTTCAGACCTCAGAACTGGCCCTGCTTTTGGCATTAGTCAATGCTGACTGTACCTGTGATTATGGAAATCTAAGTGTCGGGGAGACAAAGACTCTAGGATTTAGGATGACAGAGAGTATGACTCATGGAAGAGAAAACGGGGCAGGGTGACACAGAGTTCGGATCACCAAGCTCAAACACTAACCGAGTTTAGGAAACAAAATGACTGAGAGCATGCCGAAAATTTNCTTTTGGACGAGGTAGCCCTCGTTCGTGCAGATCTGTGAACTTCAATTGGTTATGCAGAAGGCTCTGGTGTGTCTACCATGGTTGTAGCTAAGTTAGCTAGAGTCTCCAAACCAGTTTGCTCCTGTGCTAGTGATTGAAACTCTTTTAACTTCAACCTCAGAATTCTAAGCTGTCTATACAGCTTCATGTTCTCTCTGATCAATACCCTATTCCTGTCTTTGATCTTGTTCTGCTTCTCTTTGAGGGTTTGGTTTATTTTGAAAAGATCTGCATTTCTTTCAGTCAAGTCTGTATTAGATTTTTTAATAACTCTTTCCAAGACTTCCATTTTATAGACTTGTTGCAGAAGTTTATTGATTTTTCGTGCCCTAGATGCTTTAGGCTTACTTGAAGATGCTTTTTCCACTGGTGGATTGTGTGCCTCTGGAGGAGTTGGTGAAGGTAAATTGGAACAATTGTCTGCACCGTGTTCAACCTGTACATTACCCTGTGTCTCTCCTAACTCTTGTTCTGGCTCTGAATCACTATAGGGTAGGTTTAAAGGGTTACTTCCTGTAGCAGGGTCCTTGGACTGCTCACCCTCAAACTGTATTTTTCTTTTGATTTTTTCTTCTTAACAGAGGATGATTCTATCGGATCTCTTGGTGGTGAGGTACCCTTCTATTTTCTATGACTTCTTTTGGGAGTAATAGTCTTCTTAGTGGCGACCTTTTTACCCTTCTCCTGCTATTGCCAATCAATCTTGAATTCATTCTAGAAGAGGAAATAATTCCAATCTACCTACCTTTTCCTTAATGAATCTTTAACAATAAGAGTAACGAGTCCTTGATGAGACAATCTGCTTGCCACCTTAGTGAGCTTGGCCTTGACCTGTTTAGACATTTTCATGAGGGCTTTGTGCAAGTAAAATGGTAAATTGATGGGAGATCTCCCTATGAAATTATTTAAAATCTTGAAGTGGTAGAACATGACTTTGTTGTATCTACCTTCACAGGTGATATAGACAAAGATAACCTTCAATAAAGATTGCCATTTAGGTTCCAGATAAGACATTGGTATTTCTTTATTCCATGTAAGATCTTTATGCAGAGGCTGGAGGTAAGACCTAAACTCAATGTTTGAAGGTACCATTGATTTAAACCAACAATCACCTGTTCTGGGAAGACCTGTGAACTCATCTTGGCTGCCTCATTAACCATGAACTGTTCTTTTCCCACTATTGTTGTTCTTCCATTATGTGAGCTGGCAAAATTCTCGGACACCTGTTGATGAAAATCTGCTAGTTTTTCACAATAGGTATACACTCCAGTCTGCTTGAAGAACTTGGCCACCTCAGGGTGCGCCTCAAGGTACCAAACTCCATCCACTTCAGACCTCAGAACTGGCCCTGCTTTTGGCATTAGTCAATGTTGACTGTACCTGTGATTATGGAAAACTGAGTGTCGGGGAGACAAAGAATCTAGGATTTAGGATGACAGAGAGTATGACTCATGGAAGAGAAAACGGGGCAGGGTGACACAGAGTTCGGATCACCAAGCTCAAACACTAACCGAGTTTAGGAAACAAACTGACTGAGAGCATGCTGAAAATTTCGATTTTCGGTGGTATATTCATTTAAACTGAAACAAGATGGGTTTTGAACTTGCCTGATGAATCGACCTGACTTAATTGGCTTGAGAGTGATTTGCTGGACTCTAATGGCTCTTGACGATCACCATGGGAAACGAGATTATGATCTCTGGAAATGCATTTGATTGATGAAATCAAGGACTCACGATATCTCAATAAATCTTGAATTCAAATTGATAATGAATGAGGATTAAATGAGGGATTTAACGAGATCATGATGGATTGTGTACTCTTGATTGGAAATGGTGAGAGGCTTCGTGACAACATGCATGAATTTTTGTATCATCACCGTGTCTTCATTTTGAAAAGACAAATGCAATTGAAAGGAAAACATGAACTCAAATTTTCGGATAGATACAATTAGAATGTGTATTCCTTCCACCTTCATGAGATTTCGATGATTACGTTTCCATCATTGCGCCAACTGATAGCTGGCTCGTGCGAAAGCACGTGCTTTCCATTTTTCCCGTTGAAATGTTTTCAGTGGTTAACCGCATTTTTGCTTTTCCCTCTTAACTTCTGGGAACAAATTCTTTCGGTGGTTAATGAGAGCGTTTCAGGCTCGCCTAAACCACCGAAACCTGAGATTCTGACTTTTTCTTGACCAAACCAAATCAAAAATTTCTTTTGAGCTTATTTACAGAAAACAGATTCTCTAACCTACCTACAAAAATTTAGGAATAAAATTTGGACCACAACCTATCACTTCAAAAGAAAAATTTCCACCAATTTATTTGAGGAGATAACACTGGCTCCTATTGGGGATGAACGCCTCTCTGTGAGGTTTCAAGAACCAAAGAACCAATGCCTTTCCTGAAAAATAAAATTAAAAACTATCTGCTAGTGCTTTCATTGGGCATGGAGTTATTCTGTAAAAGTAAAATCTAAAACTAACATTACAATGTCCAGGCTTCACAGCCTTAGACAAAATAGAGTTTTAAAAATCGCCCGTTTACTGGGCCACCGAACATTTCTTCACCTCCCAGATTCTGCAAAATGAAAGTGTTGTTATTCTGTACTTGGGTTATCATGAAAGGACCGGTCCACAAAGAATCAAAGTTGTTATGATTTCCTTTATCTTGTCTAAGAGCATCCCATTTTAGAACCCAATCACCAACCTGAAAATTATCCACCTTTGCCTTTTTGTCAAAAGTATCTTTGATATTCTTTTGACGAGCCTCTGATCTATGCACTAATTGTTCACGGGCCTGCTGCAATTCCACCAAATCAAGCATTCTTCTTACCATATCATTTGACTCAGTTTGTTCTTCTTGAAAGAATCTAGCCACTGGTAAAATTAACTAAACAGGAAAAATTGCATCAGTCCCATAGACCAATTTGAATGGAGAGGTTCCTATGGACTTTTTGATAGTTACTCTGTCTGCCCACAGAGAAAATTTCAGTTTAGAATCCCAATTCTTTTTGTGTTCCTCTAACAGTTTTCTGATGATTTTGATTAAACTCTTATTGGATGATTCAGCCAGGCCATTACCTTGAGGGTAGTAGGGGGTCGAATGTACCAACTGGATGCCCATTGATTCACACATGTCTACCAATGCCTCTACTTTGAACACTCTTGCATTATCTATTACCAGCCTTTTGGGATAGCCGAATCTGCTCAAGATATTTTCATAAAGAGTTTCATGACAACCTGGTGAGTAGCATTCCAGGTGGGAATTGCCTCTATCCATTTTGTAAAATAATCTATGGCTACTAAGATCCACTTATGTTGACCACTAGAATAAGGATTTATCTCACCGATAAAATCTTAACCCCACTTCTGAAAAGGGCCATTCACCACTATAGGTCTCATGGGTAAAGATTTTAGCTGCTGTTTTCCCGTAAATCTTTTACATTTGTCACACGCTTTGATGAAGGCACACACATCTGAGAAAAGGAAAGGCCAATAGTATCCATCCCTCAAAATTTTATGAACAGTGGTCTTCCAGTAATGATGACCTCCACAAACACTATAATGAAATTGATGTGTAACTTCCACTGACTCTTCTTTGTCTAAACATCTGAGAAGCAAACCAGCAGGGTCTTTCCAATATAATAGACTATTGTAAATTCAAAATTTGATGGCTCTGAGCTTAAGGGCTCGGGCTTGAGTCATACTGAGTTCAGAAGGAACTTATAGCTTTTGAAAAAAATGTATAATACCTGAGTACCATTCACAAGAAGACAAGTGCTCTGCCACTTGTTGATTGCTATG
>JASDQU010945261.1:25515-36545 GCA_032191745.1 Picea mariana
TTTAGCCATTGATTAAGGAGAATATAGCCTAGCCGTTGCTACACTAATTCCCCTTTTTCTGAGTTAGTTTTGAAACATAAATTGAAGAAAGAAGACGTCCTAGGCCTAATTGAGTTTACACCTAGGGTTTTGACTTTTAGGGTTTGAAAGGCCTTGCCTTTGCAACACTTTTCATACCTAGATTTATGTTTTGAAGCTAGCCGTTTTTGCCAAGGATTTTTAAGGAAAGAGGGAGGAGCATGAGGCCTTACTTAAGCAACACCGGAATGAGCCTCCTCCCCTTAGGGTTTTGACTTCATGGCCCTGCCATTGTAGCACCATCAAGCCTAACTCTCTTGTCCTTGAATTTAGATTCTCCCGAGATTTTAGCCTTGCTCCTTGACTCCATTATAACCTAAGGCACTAGTCTAGAACTCCAACGTTGAGATTCTTGTGTTAAAACAACACTTTTAAACTTCTTAAATTTGAAACCCTACTAACCCTAACGTCTCACTAACCCTAATTTAATGATGACGTCATGCCTAGTTTGAACTCTTGGCTGGTATAGAAGTTGCGGCTAGGTCATCTAATGATAGGCATTGATGTGTAGATAATTTTCATTGGCCTTTTTTGCAAAAAGTCCACCTCATTGTCTACCAAACTAACCTAGAAGAAAGCTGTCGTCACCCTCTAGAAAGTATAGTGACGCAACAACCTTTGTATGTGAGCATTTAAATGACATTTAATGCGTTGTGGATTGACTTTATACATTGAATGCTATATCATTTCTAGTTATTATTGAGAAGTAATATTACAAGCCATAGTCATTTTTTGCAATCATTGACTTCGTCAATAATTACTGCTATTTATGCTCATTAAATGCTGATAGTCATTGATTTATGAAGTACTAACCACTGTTGCACATTTTAGTTTTATTGTTGTCTTGTCTCGCAAACAGGTGCCTATTCTATGGAATACCTTCATTTTGACTATCTTCTTGGCGGTAATCTGTGAAAGGGAAAAATTACCTTGATCCTTTAAACCCTTTGCCTTTCAAAACCCCAGATTGCCAGGGACATCTCCCTTGAGATTAGCCACCCTAAATAGAAAGAGCCCGCCATCGAGGTGACAGTGGGTGGGGAAGCTCCTGTTACACCAGTTTGACCTTTACCTTTAAGCTACCTGACCTAAACTACAAACTGAGCGATAACAAGTACATTCAAGAATGTTGGAAGGATGATAATAAGGATATAGGGAAGTTAACCAATAGCAAATGGAGGATCAGGCACATCCTTTGGAATCCAGTAGCATGTTATTTGGACACTCAGTTATTTATATTAAACAGAAACAATGAAAAGAAAATCATGAGTGGCCTCATGCATCAATTGAAAAGTTGAACCCAGTTATAAATTAGGTTAGAAAACAATTCAGGCCATGTAAATTAAATGGAAACATTTTCAAGAGGCTGGGTAGGGAGACTCCTTTGCAACTAAGACACAACCAATAGTTTTCTGTAATGTCCCCACTTTTGTATTCCCCTGCCCTGTAGTTAGAGGTAACCCTATGAGTTTATGTCTGCTTGACTAGAGTAAAATGAGGATAACAACGAGCTTGGGCAATTTGGAGGAATTATATGGGGCCAGGCTAGTCCATTCACCATCTTTCATCATCAGGATCATTTTTGTACAGTTCACTCTTGGTTCCATGGCATTCTGATTATTTCTGTAATTTTGGGTTATTATTGAGTATACTTTAATTAAATACACTTAAGGTATTATTTGGATCATATTATCTAAGGGGATACCTTTGTACAATAGCTCATTGGAACCGGGACGAAAAGATCTAAAGGTTGAGATGATGAAAAGGTGACTTCCAGTGGTTGCAATTGCTTTAACGTCAAATAAATCACTTTTTAGAGTAAAAAGGTTTATTAAATTAATAAAGTGATTTTATGAGAAAATATTAAAGATGAATTAAAAGTCACTAGAGGGAAAAAAGGTGAAAGGGGGTATAAAGTAGAGATAGGGACTCATATTCTCTCATTATGTTGATGATTATTCTGAATTGACTTGGAGAGCTCTTGGAGCCTTTGGGGGTTTGGAGTAAACCCTAGTTGGATTGGTTTTGGTGGTGAGAGATCCACCCTAGTTGATCAAGCTTGGTTTCGGTGATGAAAGATCCACCCTAGCCAAGTTAGTGGAAGAATCATATAGGTTATTCATTGGAGTTATGTACTGAATATTTCATTCAGGTTTTGTAGAGTTACATTTGTGATAGGACCAATTTCCTTAGTGGAGGAGCAGAGCTACATTTGTGGAGGCCAAGTTATTGTCTAGAGACCGATTTGCTTTATGTTGGGTTGAGTTCCATGGTCTAAGAGTCGACCCCCTTTGCTGCTGGACTGAATTCCATTTTCTAAGACTGAGTTTCTTGCAGTTGAGCCAATTTTCATTGACAAAGAAGTCAATTTCCTCTTGTTGGGACATTATAGTGGTAGGATGGGTCGTGTTTTCTCCATTGCTGGTCGAATTCTTATCTAGGGGATGAGTTTACTTGTTGTTGAGTCTGGGTTCACTTAGCAAGGCCAAGTTCACTCACTATTGGGTCACCATTCTCAAGGAGGGAGCCGTATATAATTGTTGGGAGGTCGTGGGGTCTGTAGAGACCAATTCTCTAACTGTTGGCAACCTAGGAGAGGACCTTTCATCATTAAACAACAACTTACAATACCATATTTCCTCTCATCACTCAACAATAGTATACAGTGCCATGCTCCTTTGTTCTCTCAAATCTGGACATCTTATGTATTGAGGTCAGAACTTTAATAAAATCAGAATATTTCTTATGGTTTTTATTTGTTGATCATGGTGTTATAGATGTGTTATCTCTCTTGAATCTTGCTATAAACATTTTCATGTAATATGAGAATTTTAATGGGCATCAAACCCTCAATTTTCCATTGGATATACACCTAGAAATCAACCATCCCACATACAATTACATAATAATGATAACAAGAAGGTTATGTAGTTGTCTGTAGGTTGTTGTCAAAGTGTTTGACAAAAACACTGAACAATAATTACACTCATTCTGCTACAGAAGCCAAAGAAAAGGGTATAATAGTGGGTTTGAAAACATGACAACAAAGTGTTTGTCATAAATCCTAAACCAGAACACACTCAAAAAATAACGGCAGCAAAACAACAAGTTGGGGTGTTTCTTCAAAGTGTTTGATGAAATGTCAAACCAATAGAAAGAAAAAAACTCACAGGGGTTTTTGGGAGAATCTTGGTCCAACCTAGCTAAGGATATTACAGTGGTATCAGAGCCGGTTTTCCTGCCAGCCTAAGGGGAAAATCAGTAAGGAGTTATTTCATATTGTGTACATACATGGCATTTTCATATTGTTTATGTTAAGTTACCAGCAATGCAGTGGTTGAAGAAGTTGGGGACAAATCCGAAACACAGGCGACAACTAGCAACACTTACATACACGCCTTATTACCAGGAGTATCTAGCACTGGATTAAGAGATTTGTGCAGCCTTATCCTTTAAAGGCTATTACACCCTCAAGTACGGAAGTTGGCCCATGGATTTGGACGAGGATTCCTTGAAAAGTACATGGCAGAAATGGATGAAAGATGAGAAGGAAGGATAGGTGGAGGAACGTGCATCTAGCCATGTTGAGGATGTGTGCATAGAGGAAGACCAAATGGTAGCCTATGATACACCATCAGAGCCGACCAATGAGGCTGATGACACTAGTGTGTTGGATGGGAAAGATGAGGATGAAACATCTTGTCCTACTCACGATGACTATGAGGATATGTTCCAATCAGTCGATGTTGAGGATCCAACATATCCCCTTGTGTATAATGTTGATGATGAGGGTGGTTCAAGCATGTCAATGCCTAACTATGACGTGGGTTCAACACCTCATCCTAGTTATGACGGGTATGATGATGCATGAGTGGAAGATGACAACGAAGGGGAAGATTTGGTGGACGAGAATAGATCATAAATATTGTATGAGGAGGATAGTCCACATTATTCCTATCATTGCATGGTATCATCTAGTAAGTCAGTTAGTTCCTTGAGTGATTTGGAATACTATTGGTCATGGAGGAGAAAATTGTGCAAGTGTTGACGAGGGTAAATGGTGCTCATAAGTTTATTGAAGATCTTATGTGGAAAGATCTAATGGAGGAGAGACAAAAAAGATTTGTAGATGGGATCACTAATGCTCAATTATGCATCATCAAAGAAGCACTAGAGTAGATGAAATCCGATTATGTACCTTGCACTTAAGTTCACCGAAGACAAGGAAAGGGAGATTGATGAGCTTTGTTACCAGCTTAGTTTGGCACGCTCTTCATCATTGACAATAGTAGAGAATCCATAATCTTTTGCAGTTGTGACACATGAGGTCATGAGTGGCACTCATGATATGAGGGAGGAGCCTCTTGTGACAATCCCACACGAGGAACATTCATAGTTACAGGTGCTTGAGGAGAGGTTTGACACAGAGGATTTTTAACATATGCTTGTTTTGCGTTGTGGGGATCATGAGCTGCTTCTGTCGGAGAGCCCACTAAAGGCTCGGGGCTTAGCTACAGAGCAGTTAGTTGAGCACATTCCTTGTGGTTCAGGCCACAAGGACATACATACATCCATCAATTGGATGGATAGGTATATGACATACATGGATGTGCTCTAGGATACATGTTCAAGTGACACCATTGGAGTGATGGATACAGTAGCCCCTATAGGATACAAGATGATACAAGATGCTTCAGTGATAGGAAGTAGTAGGTCGAGGTATTCATTGGCACTCGGTAGTGTGCAGTGGAGTTGTGGGGTGTTTCCTCTAGGGAGGCCTCTTAACAAAGTCCTCGAGCATAACATTGAGATGAGGTTACCCAGGATCGGTGAGTGGATGGGTGAGCCTCAGGGAGCAACATATCCCTTGATAATCAGTCTACATCTGGGATATCATCAAATGAGGGTCAGGGAGTAGGATAGTCACAAGTCTGCTTCCATATTTCATTATGATTTCTTGGTCATGCCCTTTAGGTTGACCAATGCAATAGTCATTATCCAGTCTTGCAGGCAGTGGTAGAGGCATCTATTGCTATTATTTCATGCCCTCATTATATACAACAGGACATGGGAGGTTCACCTGAGTCAGTTGGATGAGATAGGTGGAATTGTGGCCATGACTGGGGTCTTTCATTTGGACCTGTTATCCCCAACTCCTAGGGATAACTATGGAGGTGATGTATCAAGGCCTATTATCCCCATTTTGCAGGATAACTAAGGAGATGATGTCATGAGGCCCTCAGGTTGCAGATATGGAGTGTTGAGAGACAACATGATTAGGAGTGTCCACTTGCACATACAAAAGCCCGCTCTATCACCACATTCTGATCCATTTCCAGGGCATCCACCACACCAGCTAGTTTCTGGAAGGCAGATGAATCTTTCTCCATGTGGTACAAGTCAGGTATTGTGGCAATTAATCACTATAATATTTGAGGCATTTAAAAATGTTGTATTTAAGCTGCTTTTCATTATAGAACGCCTACTTGGACATTATGATTTTAACCATGTTTCACCTTGGTGAGTGTCATAGATTTCCTAGTAAGTGGCCAACCTTTGAGGAAGGTTTGTGATTGGGGGTCCCTTGAGGGGTTGTTGTACCATTATCGACCATACTTACCACTTTCCGTTCATTACATTCCCATCATATTGCCCTCTTCTAGGCCCTTTGACTTTAGTGACCCAAGAAGGGCATGTACCTCATTTCATGGGAAGAAGGGGATGAAGGCCCAAAGGGATGGTTGCTGGCAAAAGAAAAGAGCCTAGAACAATCCTTCTAGATGCTCGCCCAGTGAGGTCCTGAGAATGATGAACTTCTTCTCTTTAAAGAATTGAATACCTACACAATATCAAACACACAATAAATATCCCGCTTGAATATAAGACTAACACAAGTGCGTTACAACACTTTATATGGTTACCCCTATGGCACTTTATGGACCTCTTTGTTCAAGTGACAATGTGTTACTTCCCCCCCAAGCTAATCGATTCACTATTGGAAGTGCACACCTGTTTGGATAATTGATTAATTAATAAATGACAATAAATGGGCTTGGAAAAAGGTTGCATTGAGGAAGAAGGTGCAACACACCCCCTACAAAAGCACCCATAAATGAGACAATACGAGCCCTTGTATCTCATGAAACTCATTGACCTATGAATTATAAACCCCTATCCACCTTATCATCCACTACATAACCTTGAAAGACGATCCTTGGGAGCATCCCCTACTTGAGGGTTTTGGTCTACCCAATAGGACTTTTATGGCACCCCTCCCATACCTAAACTTGGCCAATTGTATAGGGTATTGGAGAATTTGTTTAATTTGATGAGGTAGTTTTGATGCACATGTTTAGGTGTCTTTCTTATTAGATGCGGTTTACACTTGTCATGATATTTTTGACTTGAGATCTTTGGAGGGCATACTCTTTTGTTTTGCAGGACCTTGCTTAGTGGCCAGTTTTGGGAGAACAAGCCTAGCTTGGGATTCCATGGGGAAAGAAGCCCACAGGTTGGATGTTATAGGCCCGCACACCGGATCACAGAGACATGCATTTGGAGGCTTGTATGGCATCATGGAAGACCTAACCTAGCCCCTACCACCTAAACTTTTTGCTTGAACAGGGAAAAACGTCACTTTCTTGAGGTTTGACGTCACAAATGTTGATTAAGGTTGGTTGTCATTGATGTCAACCCTTGAACAAAGCCCCGCAACACAAAGGTTTGGGTAATGGACCCAATATTGTTTGATGTAAATATGACTCATTATTTTCTTTTCATGGTTGATAAGAAGTAAATATGGATGAACTCCAAAGTGGTCCTCTTATGGTGAAAGCCCTCACGGGAAGACGCTTTGCAGAGTAAGAGAACCCATGCTTAATTGTGGAATAATGAGATGAAGGACAATGAATTTGTCAGTTAAACTATCCTAGATGGATAGTGCTTGTCATTCCATTTCTAGTGGTATGTGGAACGTCACATAACTCCTCACGGTTAGAGAGTTATGGCCATGAGAAGTTGGAGACCCAGGTTTGAGTAATTGACCCAAGTTTGTTTGATGGATAACGGTATGAGTTATGATATACTTTCAGATAATACTATTCTATATGGATAGTACATGTCATTCCATTTTTGGTGGTATGTGGAACGTCACATAACTCCTCACGGTTTGAGAGTTATGGCCTTACGAAGTTAGAGGACCCTCATATGTCATCTAGAAGCCCCAAAAGGTCAAAGTAGTCAAAGTGGTTTAAGAGATTTTAAAAGGTAAATAATAAAGTGAAGTAATGAGTGTATTATAATTCAAAGTGAATACAAAATAAATTATTTCAATAAAAAATTTAATGGAGAAATTAGAAGTGGGTTAACCCTAAAATAAGGAAAGTGGGGCCAAGTGATCTAGAAAATGTTTTTAAGGAAGCTACTTGGAGAGTATAAATAAGAGGCAAGGCTCTCTCATTTTAATCGCACTTGAGCATATTGAATATCTATAGGTGTTTGAGGTAACCAAGGATATCTAAGCCGAAATTCTGAGGGAAGGTGAAGAAAAGAAGGCCGAAATGCAAGGAAAGATAAATTCATTTGATGGTGCTTTCTAAGGTATGTTATTTACAGGTCATCTCACCATTTTCGCTATAACTTTTTTTCTATAGTGATTCAGACTGTTAAATTGAAATTCCATTGAGAAAACATATCCAAGTATCTGTGGTAAAAATTTTAGATTGTGGGTCATTGTATTTTTGGAGTTACACTCCGTGGAAAATAGGGTTTGTGGCTAGTCCTGAAACTAGTCAAAAACAGGTGCTTCAGGTAAAAACATCATAACTTATTCATAACAGATCCCAACTCAGTGAAACCAAATGTGTTGGTTAGAGTATAATATGTAGTATGTTTTGTAATAGTTTTAGATCAATTCAACAAATATTTTGTGCGGGGCACGCTCTACAAGGTCGTTCTATAGAATAAAACATAATTCAGCAAGGCATGCCATTTTTGATATAACCCCTTTTTTGAGAGGTTCCAAGTAGTGACACATGGAGGAATTGCATAAAACACATTGAAGAACATTGTGTATCAGTTTCATATCTTTATACATTACAGGTACAAAGTTATGATTACTTCAAGTTAAGGTTGTTGACTAATCCAAAACTAGGCATGTGAGACTAAATAAAAGTTTGATGAAAATGCTAGTCTCTTGTTGTTAAAGTTAAGAAATGTGATCATATACACCAGGTCTATTACAGAGCTACAAATCAGATTTGGATGATGAAATTGATGAGGGATTTTGGTTGAGTTACATGTTGAGTACATGGTTGAGACAATTAGTTGATGAGTTGATACATACATGAGGTGTATAGCTGATGATGTTGATACATATTGATGAGTCATAGTTGATGAGTAGTTGACATATGATTGGTACATACTTGGTACATGGTTGGATGCACTTGTTTATGGTACAGTTTGATTACAGGTTATTCAGTATAGGTTGGTGCATGATTGATGCACTTGTTTATGGTACAGGTTGATTACAGGTTGAGGTACAGGTTGATGCATGGTTCAGATTTATTGGTACAGGTTTACAATGGTACATCTCACAGTGACAGGTTGATAGTGGTTCCATCATTCTACTTCTACTTCAGGGTGGCAGGATGGGGCAAGGACAGGTGGTTGTAGCCACCTTTCGGTTGTAGCCGAAGAACATAGGGGGTTGTAGCCTCCTTCTGGTTGTAGCCAGAAAATTGGAGAGTTGGAGCTTCCCTCAGGTTGTAGCCTGAGAATCTAGGGGGTTTGAGCCTCCTTCTAGTTGCAGCTGAAAAACAAAGGAAGTTGGTGCTTTCAATGAATGTAATTCTTCAAGACATATAAGAAAAAACATTCTGTGGTTTTCTCCCGATTTGGTTTTCCATGTAAAACACTGGTGTACTGTGTATGTGTGATTGTTCTTTTCTTATTGCTCATTATTGGGTAAAAATACTACTTTGATATAACACTTGGATCAATTTGGATAAAAAAGAATATAATTGCATTGTTACTGATTCACCCCCCCTCTTAGTAATCCAACAATTGGTATCAGAGTAGGTTCCTTTAGAAATCAGTTTAACCACTGAAAGGTAGATCATGGAGAGTACCAACTCATATAAAATTGGAATACCACAGTTTGATGGACAAAAGTATGCTTTTTGGAGCATAAGGATGATGACATATATACAGGCACATGGATTTTAAGTTTGACAATCAATTGTAGATGGATACACAACACCAACAATTCCATCAACAAATGACAAAGCAACAAAACTCGGTGAGAGTAATTCCAAAGCCACAAATGCAATTTTGAATGGTCTCAGTGATACGGTATTCACCAAAGTTGCACACTGTAAATCCGCTAAAGAGATTTGGGACAAGCTTCAAAATATTTATGAAGGAGATACAAAAATCAAAGCAGCAAAGCTTCAGACTTACAGAAGTTAGTTTGAACAACTAAAAATGAAGGAAGATGAAGATATCTCAGTCTACTTATTACGAGTCGATGAAACAGTGAATGCAATCATAGGATTGGGAGAAGAAATTGAAGAATCTGTAATTGTTCAAAAGATACTAAGATCTCTTCGTATGAGATTCAATCCTAAGATATCAGCACTAGAAGAAAGATTGGATCTGGACTCAATAAGCATGGACGAACTGCATGGAATATTCACAACATATGAAATGAGAACTGAGCAGGAAAATCCTGATGTAAAAGAAGCAGCCTTCAAGGCATCCAAAATATCAAAGCAAAAGAAAAAGGAACAAGAAGAATATAACAATAGTAGTGACGCCTCGGAAGATGATGAAGAAGTGGCCAACTTCGTCAAAAGACTGAACAAGGGAACCAATGGTAGGTATAGAGGTAAGCTCCCTTTAATTTGTTTTAATTGTGATGGTATTGGTCATTTTGCTAACAAATGACCTCATAAGAAAAAGAGAAATGATGAAGGTTACTCAAAAGGAAAACACACATATAAAGGCAAAAGAACTACAAAGAAAGTTTTCAAGAAAAGCTTATACACCAAAGAAGACATCTCATCATCAGATGAAGATGAAGTCAATGACAATGCGACATGAAGAGTTCTATTCATGGCAGTAAAAGACTCTGAAAAAGTAGACTCTGAAGAAGAATATGAAGAAGCCGAAGAAGAATGTGAAGAAGTCGAAGAAGAAATTGAAGAGGTAGAAGTTGACTATCGAGAAGAATGAATGTGTCCTATAGAAGTTATCAGAAGAGAAAAGAAGAAAAACAAGAAACTACAAGGAGAACTAGACAAGAGAAAGGGCACTCAAAAACTAGAACAAATGATCACAAAATTGAAGGTTTAAATAGAAGAAGATAAAAGAATTGAAGAAGCACTCAAAGAACAACTGGAAGAAAATGACAAGATCATTGGAAATTTGGAAGCAGAGGTTGTCACACTAAGAAAGGATATTCAAAAGAAAAATATGCAGAATAGCTCAAAAATTTTTGATGACATTATTAAAAGTCAAAAATCTCATCTTGACAAGTCCGGACTTGAATACAATCAGATAGAAAAGGGATCAAGCTCCAAAACAACAGAGAAAGAAACAAATCCAAAGAGCTATGCATAAACAATCAAAGAGGATAGGAAGATATACAAGGAAGATTACATGGACACTCCTCCACCAAGAAGATTCAGATTTCAGAATCAACAACAAACAAATAGGCCTCAAGAAGAAGAAGGATTCATAAGAGCACCTCATTTCAGAAGATCTTCAACTCCCAGGGATCAAACTATATTTTTTGGTTTATGTTATGCATGCAATAATTTTGGACATAAAGCTGTGAATTGTAGAGCTAACAACATGAACAATAACAACTTTGAAAGTTATATACAAAATGATTATTCAAGAATACCTAGTGAAACACAAAGAAGAAGTTACAACAGGTTTGAATCTTTGAG
>JASDQU010945261.1:36645-52491 GCA_032191745.1 Picea mariana
CACATCCAAAGGAAGAAGAGAGGACACATGAGGAAGGTAATAATAGGAACTAGGCGCATGATGGAAGCATGTGAAAAGGAAAAAAACAAAGTATGAGTTAGAGTGGGAGAAAATAGGAAAAGAATGTGAGTTCAAATGGAGTGAGTGGCGAGTTAAGTGAGAGAGAGGGGGCAGGTGAGGTGCATGGATGCATGAGAGAGGATAAACATAACTGCATGTCCAAGTAATTAAGACATGATGCCCGTTAACTAGCCATGTGTCCACATGCATGAAAGAGAATAAGGTGGATTGAGGAAGAGAGGATGAGTGGAAGTGAGAGTGAGAAAAGCACCTAAGTCAACTGGAGTGAAGAGGTAGGAGAAGGATACAATTAGCTGCCAACACATGAGTGAAGTTTCAGTTGACTTAAGCATGAGGGAGATGACACAAGTGAACTCATGTGACCCCTTAATTTGGGAGTATGTGCCCTAGCTTAGGTGGATACCACATCAGTCTGGAGAACTGCCACATGTGAACCTCCGAGGGTGCCACTTTGCACTGCATGGATGATGATTGGACCTGCTAAATATAGAAATTTCTAAAAATAGCCATCTGGTCCAAAAAATTTGAAACTTGTCAAAACTGACCCAAACTTTCCACAAATGTTCGACATGATTGGGAGAGCACAATCATGTGTCTACTGCCAAAAATAGACACTACTAAAAATAGAAATTCCTTGCATGTCCATGATATTATACTCATTGAATTCGATTTTCCGCAAGGAATCTGAATCTGCAAGCAGAATTGACATGCGATCCCTGGTGCTCATCCCGCTAAAAATAGAAATTCATCTGAATGCCCTTGACTTTATACTCATTGATATTGTTTTTTCGCAAGGGATCCGAATATGCGATCATAATCGACATGTAAGCCCTATTGTTCAACCTGCTAAAAACCTGGGCCACATTATCCCAAAAAAGGTCCAAAAGACTTTGGATGTCTCAAGGATCAATTCTACGCTCTCAGAATCTGAATCTAGGGCCTAGAGAAAAACCTGCTAAAAATAGAAATTTTTTCATGTCGCCCATAAAAGTGTCATCGGGCCTAGAATCATGCAAGGACTCATACTGTATGCTCAGAACCACCTCAAAATGTCAAGAGACCCACTCAAACCGTGTCTCCTAAAAATTAGCAACACTTGCATCTCTCTCAAATTGCATGGAAACTAAGTCATCTCTGACTCTAAACCAAGCAACCATGTATTGATCATGTACCTGCCTCATGTGGGAACCAACCTCCTTCTCAACATAAGTTCTAAACTCAGGGAAAATCTCAGTATGCCAACCAAAATGTTGCATGCTGTCTCTTAACCCTCAATATTTTCAAGGGTGAAAATCTAGGGGTTAACAAACACTTGATCTGATAGGGACAATGAGTGAGGAACACAATAGAGGGTAACAGCCTGAGGGATTGACCACGAGACCTTCTGAATGAAGCTCAAATCATTCAACTACTTGAGCTAACCTGCCGAGCTTGTACAAAATATATTGGGGATAGGTACAAAACTTTAAATGCTTTAAAAACGTGGTGGTAGTTGATTGCATTGAGAGAAGCTAGGTGCTATTAAAATTCGGGGTGGGGGAGATCTCTATGTCAATCAATGTGTCCATCTTTGGGTCACAATAATAAAATTAAATGAGGAAAAAGTTGAATTTTGGAATTAAAAAGAATAAAGTAGATCCATTTAACCTTGGATCTTTTAAGCATTGAGAGGTTTGCAATTGGGTTTTTTAATCCCTCTTGATGCTTAATAAATTTGGGGTTAGGATGGATCTATGCGAGTTGTATCAAGGTTTGCAACCAAATGATTTGGATTTGGTCATAATTCTAGACAAACTGATACTTTTAGAGGTGGAATTCATGATGTTTATCAAGACTCCTCCACTCTCATAATGTGTTTAATCCTAGTTTAAATGGTGCAAAGGGTGTAATCTTCCACAATGTTGTCTATAGTTTGTCCAAGACCCCATGCTAATTTAATCTGTGTCTTTCCTTCCATATTCTAACAAGCTTCATTCCCTAACTCTCTTTGGATTTGCTTCTTTTTCTCCACTAGAAGAGAAGCTATGACTAGAAAGAGGTTGATCTAGGGATTAAATTTAGGATGGTCCAAAGAATGAGACGCCTCCTCAATGCCCCATCCTTTCACCCAATCCAATTGCTTTGTCTTTTGATAGTAGAACTTAATCATTTCATGGATGAAGGTCTTTGTTTTCATGGCCTCCCTAGTTATATTAAGATTTATTTTGCTGAAGATACACTTGTTTCTCTTGTTCCAAATTATGTACATGATAAAACCTAGAATTTGATTCCAAAGCTTGTGTATGAAAGATTTTCCTCCGAGAGGACTTTGGTAGAAAATATTATTTTACTTATGTCCAAAAAATGGCCACAAAAGTAGGTCAATGGGACTAAGAGTAAAATTAGTTTATTAGAAAGATAGAGTGTCAAAGCATTGCCTAGATCTAATCTAGTAGCAATAAGTAAGATATAATGTGAAAGGAAACAAGTACAATAGTGAAAACATCAACATGAAGAGCATGTTAGGTGGAAATGGAGTTGGAGGTCGATGTTGGAAGAAAGGGGAGGGAAGTCTCCTCCTTCATTTCCTAATCATTGTGAAGGGCATGATACACTTTCTGATAATTTCATCTAGAGAATAACAAAGATTGAGGGGGCCTTGCTACATAATCCTAGGTGGGGTCTTGGGGTAATTACTCATTACTTCTACTACACAAGATCTTGTGGAAGAAACTCTAAATCAATCATTATTTGCTTGATGAACCATGGGGATCAGTACTCCAAATAGAGGGATTCTTTCTCTATCTCTATATTTGAGACCTATGAGAGCTACATTGTTTGTTGGTACTGTGATGTCCGACATGGGGTTTGGGATAGGAGCTCCTCAAATTCTCTCTAAAGGAGGGAGCCCCAACAGGGGTGGGTGGGTTCAGGAACAAGTTTGGGCCCTTAACGATTTGATGGATGGAGAAGTTTGATTCATTGGTTGTCATTTTTGACCTTCAGTATGTTGGATGATAGGAAAGAAGGAAGTGATCCTCAAGTTAGGACCGAGAGGGCCATGTAAGGCCTGCGATCTAAAATTGTGATCCTCCCTTATAAAAAGAGCTAGAAATATCTGATTTGGGTATTGAAAGAATGTAGAGAGGGACCCATTCGAATCTCAATAAAGGAAATAGAACATCCCTTAAGTTTCATAATGAATGGGGCATTCTATGATGAGGTGATCCTTTGATTCCGTCTCTTGCAGATAGCAATGCTAATAGATCTTGTCAGGATGAGGAAGATGGTGATTTGTTTTGACTTGGAGTCAATGTACAAAGAGGGATCCTTGGGGCATGAATCTAGTGCCTATGTGTATGTGGGTCAAACAATGAGATCATATCTCAATTGCATGAAGTTCTCTTTGTTGGGTATGTGTTATATTCTTTGCATGACTAGCCTTAGTGTTGCATTTTTTGCCTTGAGAAATGTGCCACATTTTTTGCCTCGTTTTTCATGTCACCTCGATTTTCGTGTCCATTATTGGGTGATTTTTTGACACATGGTTTTTGTCGATGGTTTTCTATTTCTGGTTAAGGAATTAGGGTTGTTGACTAATCCAGGTCATTGGGTTAGGGTTTTGGATGTCACTAGCTCCTATATGTATATTGTATTGTAAACAATGTATCACAATGAATGAATATAGAATATGTTGGTTTTCCTGGTTTGGGTTTCCAGGGGAAAAATCTCCATGTAATGTGTTTATTTTCCATTGTATATTTTCTGTTCTTTTATTGAAAATCTGTTTTCAGTAAAATATTGTACAAGGTTAAAATCTACATTTGGTATTAGAGCTTTGTTGGCTTCAGAGGGACACCTTTGTGGTCAAGGGTTTGGCTCAGGACTGTGATAAGCCTTGTTACAATGAGAGATCTGTGGTATTGATTTTTCAGGTGAAAAGAAATGGCGAGCAGTTCAAAAATGGAGATCGAGAAGTTTAATGGGAAAAGTTTTGAGCTTTGAAAGCTCAAGATGGAAGATCTGTTGGTGGACAGAGATCAGTGGATCATGGTAGATCCATGTACTACACCTATAGGAACTTCAGTAGATGAGTGGAAAAATTTGGATCAAAAGGTGAAGATCACAATCCGACTGTGTCTCTCAGATTCAATATTACTGAATGTGTCAAAGGAAGCTACAACCAAGGATTTATGGGATAAGTTAGGGAAGTTGTATCAGTCTAAGTCCCTAGTAAATAAACTATTCCTCAGAAAGAAGTTGTATAACCTGAGGATGAGAGATGGAGACTCGGTGGCAGAGCATTTGAACGCCTTCAATACTGTGGTAAGTTAGTTAGTATCTGTTGAGATTAAAATTTCAGATTAAGATACATGTATCATTTTACTGTGCTCTTTACTAGACTCGTGGGATAGTCTGGTTATGGCCATAGGTAGTAATACAACTGCCTTGAAGTTTGATGAAGTGGTCTCATCCTTATTGTCGGAGGAGATGATACAGAAGAACATGGAAGGACAGAGAACAAATGCATTATTTGCAAGAGGACGCTCCTAGGAAAGAAATAGATCTAATTCCTCAAGTGGGAGATCTATGTCTAAGGGTAGATCTAAATCTTCCAGAAAGTTTGTAAAGGTATGTTGGAGATGTGGAAAAGAAGGGCACTACAAAAAGCAACATAGATCCAAAGTTGAGAAAAAGAAGGTATTTGAAGAAGCTCCTTCTATAGAAGAAAAGACCTCCAAGGAAGGAGGGGATGTGTACTTGGCTTTTTCAAGCACACATGCAGATCATGAGGCATGGTTGGTTGACTCAGATGCATCCTTTCATATGACTCCCCACATGGAGTAGTTATGTGAATATGAAAGGTATGATGGAGGTAATGTTTTCCTCGATGATGACTCGACAACCAGAATCATAGGACGAGGAAAAGTCAAGTTGAGGCTCATAGATGGAAGGATTAGAACACTACTTGGTGTTCTACACATCCCAGGATTGGCCAGAAATTTGATTTCTATAAGCAAAATGGACAATGAAGGGGTAAAAACAATATTTGAAAAGGAAACCTGCAGGATGGTTCAAGGAGAAATGGTGTTGTTGAAGGGAGTTCGGTTTGGAACTTTGTATAAGCTGCAAGGAAGCACTATTAATGATGGGTGTAATAGTTCCATTATTTCTGATATTGGAGTTGAAGAAGAAAAAAATCCTACAGTCTCTAGAGAAAAGGTTATGTTGTGGCATCAAAGATTGGGGCATATCATAGAGAAGGGTCTTCGACTACTACACGGTAAAGGTATGTCTAACTACTCTTTGGATTTTGATTTATGTGAACATTGTGTATATGGGAAGAAAAATCGTGTAATATTCCCTTCTGGTGCAACGAGAGAAGAAGGAATTTTACAAGTAGTTCACAGTGATGTGTTTGGACCTGTGTTGGTTCCATCATTGGGAAAATTTGTGTATTATGTCTCATTTATAGATGAATTATCGAGGAATACTTGGATATGTTTTCTCAGGAAGAAATATGAAGTCTTTGACAGGTTTAAAGCATTTAAGGCTCTTGTAGAGAATCAAACATATAAAAGAATTAAGGTGTTGAGGACATATAATGGTGGAGAGTTCTGTGGGAATGAATTTGAATAATTATGTAAGAAGTATGGTATAGCAAGGTAGAAGACTACTCCATATACACCTTAGTATAATGGAGTTACAGGAAGGATGAACGAGATGTTGATGGAAGAAACAAGGTGCATGCTCTGTGGTTTCAGGTTAGGGAAAGAACTTCTGGGCAGAGGTAGTGGGTACTTCATGTTACCTGGTCAACAAATCACCCTCTTCAGCACTGAAATACAAGAATCCATAAGAGGTATGGACTGGTAAGAAACCTTCGCTCACACATCTCAAGGCATTTGGTTGTGAGGCCTATGTTCATGTTCCAAAGAAAAACAAGAGTAAGCTAGATAAGAAGGCTGGAAAGTGCATCTTTATTGGGTATAAATATGGTCTCAAAGGTTATAAGATTTGGAACCTAGAAATTAAGAAGGTTGTGTATAGCCGAGATGTGGTATTTAGAGAAATGAAAGATGTTGTTAAACAGGAAGTCCTACCAAGTAAGGGAGAACCAGAGAAAATAGAGTTTGATTTAAAGGATGATGAATTAGACTCTACAAATGAACAAGAATCAGAAGAAGAAGATCCTCGTACTCCAGTATTGAGAAGATCGGTTTGGGAAAGAAGGAAACCGGAAAGGTATACTCCATCTGATTTCTGTTCAAATTTTTCTTTGTCTATTACTGATGATGATCCTAGAACTGTTAGGGAGGCAGTGGATTCAGAGGATGTAAAACTCTGGAAAAAGGCCATGGATGAAGAAATGGCAACCTTGGATAATAATGAGGCTTGGGATCTAGTGGAGTTGCCAACTAGAAGAAATCTGATTGGAAACAAATGGGTATTTAAAAAGAAGCTGAATGTAGAAGGAAAAGTGGAGAAATACAAAGCTCGGTTAGTAGCAAAGGGTTATTCCTAGGTTGAGGGAATTGATTTTGGTGAGGTTTTTTTCTCCTGTTACCAAGTTAACTTCTATTATATTTTTGTTATCTGTTGTTGTTGCATTTGATTTTGCAGTAGAACAAATGGATGTGAAGACAACATTCCTACATGGGGATCTGGAAGAAGAAATCTATATGAAGCAACTAGAAGGCTTTGTTGTGAAGGGAAAGAAGTAGCTGGTATGCAAGCTGAAAAAGTCCCTGTATGGTTTAAAACAATCACCAAGGATTTGGTATCAAAAAATTGATACTTATATGTTGGGAATTGGCTTCACAAGAAGCAAGGAGGATCATTGTGTGTATTTTAAATTAATTGGTGATCATTTGATTTATTTGGTCTTGTATTTGGATGACATGTTGTTGATAGGAAACAAAAAGGAGATTATCCAGTATAAGAAAATTCAGTTGTCCTATAAATTTGACATGAAGGATACCGGTGCTGCAAATTTCATTTTGGGCATGGAAATTAAAAGAGATCGAAAAAATAAGAAACTCTAGTTAAACCAGAGAAAATATGTGGAGACAATATTGCAGAGGTTTAATATGCAGGAATGTAAATTGGTCAGGGTCCATATTCCTGTAGGTGTAAAGTTGTCTGCGGATCAATGTCCCAAGACACAAGAAGAGGAGAAGGACATGTCTCATGTTCCTTATGCGAGTGCAGTTGGCAGCTTGATGTATGCAATGGTCTGTACTAGACTGGAAATTGCACATGTAGTGGGAGTTTTGAGCAGGTATATGTCAAAACCAGAGAAGGAGAATTGGACAACAATAAAAAGGGTTTTCAGGTATTTGTGTGGCACTACTAGTTATGGATTGTGCTACCAAGGAAGACCAGGATTGGACAGAGTGTTAGACATACATGGCTTTGTGGATGCAGACCGGGATGGAGATATGGATCGTAGGAGATATACAAGCAGGTATGTGTTTAACCTGTTTGGAGGAGCAATCAGTGGGATGAGAAAAAGACAGTCAGTAGTGGCACTTTCAACTACAAAAGATGAATACATGGTGTTAGCGATAAAAAATGCACTAGTATTTTTGGAGTGTTTTCTCAACTTTTATTTAATACGCTCATTTCTCAGTTTTCTGGCCAGTGTCATAATATCCAAATTCTTTATCAAAGCTCCTATTGATCAATTTTGTCTAAACTCTTTGACCAGACCTGCAAATAAAAGTTTACCCTCTTGACCTAATTTGTTCTTTTACGTTTGACTTATTCCTAGTTTTCATTGAGTTTCTTCATAAAGTGGTGTGTGCCTTAAAGTTGTTTAATCCCAGGATATACTTTAAAGCATCCTAAGTCTAATCCTAATTCTAATCTTACTTTCACTGTTACATGCCTAAATTCTTTTTTCTAAGTCTTGAGTCTTGTCATGCCAAATTTATATTCTAGCCTCTCGGGTTTGATGGCTTTGAGCCAAAACTTTAGGAACCCATGGGCCAAGCCACATGTTCACATATGCCAATTCTGGGTCTACATGTCAAGTGCATTCAACACAAATCCTAGTGCACAGTCACATACCCTAGCTATAAGATAAGCCTCGATTTAAGCTAAGTCTACAAGCCACAAGCCATGAGTTAAGTCATGAATCAAACCCCAACTCGATATTACTTTTCACAACTCATCAAATATATTGAAGAAGCATCTGTGTATATAAAATCCTCAAACACAAAACAAAATGCCAGGAGATCGATTGATGAGTTAAAGTGTCAATTGATTACAGGTGCCGAGATTAGAGTTTGTTGCGCAGGTGCTCTAAAGAGATGCTCAACCCGGTTTTTAGTTTGCAAATATAGAGGTGTCAAGTTAAGATCTAAGGTGCCGATGTTGTTTCCTGTCATTACATATCAAGTGCTAGGTGTCAAATTGATTATATAGTGTAAATATTAAGCTAGGGTCAGATGTTTTTCTGTTATAGCTTGCATTAATTCATGAGTCGAATCGATGGCTTAGAAGAACCATCATTTATGTCTATGTATTTTCTCGGCAGCGTATTAAGATTTTGAGGAACCATGCATCAGAAGACAAACAAATCTTGCATGTTCGGGTTGTTCTTAAGCCGCAAAGTTATACCCATGCGCTCAACAATTGTCAGTGAAAGAGGTGCGTAGAGATTTATTATAAAAAATAGAGGACCACGATGGGAAAGTGTGAATGTGGGAATATTTGTGTGCTATATGGTTTTCCATAACATATTTCCTTCATACAAAGCATGGGTAATCACATCGAGTATCGAAGAGTTCTGCAATATCAATTATTCCAGCTCCTAAGATTTCATCACTACCTGTACACTCTAAATTTTGTAATTTCTTTTAGATGGTTGATGCAACAACAAAAACTAATGATCCCATCGACGTCTCTATATCACATTTCGTTTAAATTTGATCTTTTTTTCTTTCATAAATTCAAATATATGTTCCCTTCTTTTCCATTGTTTTGTGGATTAACATTTAATGGAAAGGAAAGAAATAGAGAAGGAGAAACCACTTGGTCATACTCTACATGATCTCTTCACCAATGTATCATCACCGTTTCATGGCAAGCTACATGGCACAAACAATCTATGAGAGATGATTGAAAATATAAACCTTAGAAATAACATGAAACTATCACAAGATTTTTTACTTTGTCATCCACCTGATGAGTGTACTATTTCTATAATATTTGACATGCAATTACAACCATTGAAATTCTAGAGCACTCCATGGAACCTGCACAAGATTTTGAAGTTTTTACTTCCTTTGAAGAAGGTGGAACATTCGGAAAGAGAAAGACTAGTGACTCAAAGTTAATCAATAAATTAAGAAAGAAAATTAAGCAACACGAAGTTCTGGAAAGAGTCATAAAGGAAAGATATGAAATCCTATCCAAAAACTTTGCTGAAACAGATAGGGATTTCGAGAGATCATCTTTGAAACTATTAGCAGAGACAGCTGGAAACTTAGCTGAAGACTAATACAAACAATGATTTTGATTTTGATTACGAAAGGTTTTCCTTTTGATTAAAACAAAAATTTCATCGGCACAGGAGGCACAGTTACAACCAATTAGCCATTGAAAAGCAGAGCTTTCATTGACTAATTGGAAAATTCTAAGGCGAAATAGCTAGTGAAACCGTAGAGAATTTGTTTTGAAGATTTTGAGCCCATGCAAAGCAATTTTTGGGTGGTTTGAAGGATAAGAAGGCATCTAAGAATTAATTACCAAATTACCAATTTTTTAGCTTCAAGTTTTGGTGGAGATGCATGAGGTAGATTCTCTCATGATCCACTAAGATTTTGTTCACAGCTGGTGAACGATTTCAACCATTGGAGACATGTGTCTTTCCCATCATCGACACATCAGAGACATAGAAAATGAAGGAGACCAGATGTCAAAGACCTTTTTGAAAATAGTTCGATCCATAAGTAACTAGATTTGGTTTAGCTTATTGTATTGAGTTTGTTCTCCGTTTTTCTATAATTAGAAATTCAGATCCAGTTTTTCAGGATCTAAGACTTGTTGTAAAAGGTTATAAATGCCTATCATTTTGATAGAGAAGGGTTCGATTATGGATACAGAAATATACTATATTGTAAATAGGCTTTTTGATATGATAATACAAATCATAGTTTTCTCTCTCTATTGATATCAGATTCTCATCTTTCCTTCTGTACTCTTATTCAAGTTGTTTTAACTGCAAAATGATTGTCATCTCATCAGTCAGTTCATAACTTGCTTAATAGTTGATTATCATTGTTTATTAAACCCTACATTTTGTATCTGGTTTATAAACATTGCTTTCTCACCCACTTTAAAGCTATCATCTGACTATTGATCCTTGAGAGCACAAGTTCATTTGATTCTCATTTTGATTGTTTGAATACCATACTATAATTGAGTTATCCTATTGATCCACACATACAAAATAAAAAAACAAGTTTACCTTAAGTTACCAAGCATCTTTGATCCACAACCTCAAAGAGTTTCTTGGAGTGATAACAAATTGGCGTCGTTGCCGGGGAGAGGAGATTGAAGCTCAACTTCCTTGGGAGATGACAAGATCCAGCTTTGATGATAGAAAAAGTCTGGACATATATTCGGTTGTTATCATCTATCTGGTGACTTCATGAAGGACGGATTTAGTGGCAACTCCATCGTTTTGAAATCTGTTCACAACTCCACTGGTATGAAATGAACAAGAGGTATGCATTTTTCAATTTCTCAAGTATTTCTAGTTACCCTCATCCAATGCCTAGTAGAGATGAATGGGAACGTAGTATTCCCAGATTTCGAGGAGAATAGTGGGAAGTACCAGCTGAACATTTGCTGGATTTTCATGATTTCATTCATCGGTTTCAAATTGTGCATGAGGATGTTCAGATCAAGCTCTTCGGGTTTTCATTAGAAGGGATTGCTCGTGATTGGTACCGGTCACTCCCTGTTGCCAGTATCAATTCTTTGGCAGATTTTCATGCTGCCTTTCATTTGTTTTTCAAAGAAATCTTTTCAGCTGATCTTCTATATCCTGAATGTTGTCATGAATTTCATTTATTGACTAAAGATTCAGATAGCCATGAAGAGTATGCTGTTATAGGGGATACCTCTCATTATGACCGAGACATCGATGATCTTCACGATGGTAGCCATAGTATAGATTCTTTTGACATTGTACCAAATGCATCTACTATCTTAAATTTCCATGAAGATCAGATTGTCCCATTTGAAAACTTGAAAAATGATAAACATATTTTTATATTAGCATGTGATAGATTTGAATCTACAACAGATACTCAGGGCAACCCTCAGTCTTCTGATTTGCAGACAAATAAATACAACCAACATATTGACATATCAACAGATGACAGTTTCAAATCTGCAGCAAATGCTAAGGGCAGTTCTCAGCTTTCAGATTTGCAGACAAAGGGGAATTGTAGCAGACATGAAGAGGAAGATGACGAGAAAAAAGTTCAGATCAACAATTGAGTTTGCATTTTCCTCCGATAGAGAGAAAACAATTCACATTCAACATCGATATCAGTGAGGACAGCTAACAACAATTTTTCAGTTCTCAGTCGGGACAACAAAAAGATTATCAAAGAAGGCATCTATTTGCAAATAGAGAGACATTCACAGAAGGGCAGTTATTTTCTGTGAGTCAGAATGTTTATAATCTTGGATTCAGAGACCCAGTAGCATCTTTGATGGAGTTGTATATTTCACATCCTCTGAAAATTTCAGATTTTGTTTACTCATCGGTATTCATCAGTGAGTATGCCTTTCTGAAAGTTTATTTATCATTGTTGATATCTTTCAATTATCTTCTATCAAACAATGACAGAGATATGGTTTCTTCAATTTTAAAACTGCTTGAATGGTTGTTATGGAGGTCAACATTTACCTAATCAAATTGCAGAGCTGGGTTAGTGTAAGAGTAGACAGGTAAATAAGCTCTCTATACAAGTAGCTAGATCATGTTTAGTTGTTGATTTATTGAATAAGTTGAGTAGACTACAGGTAGGCTACAGGTTTACAAGGGATCAATTATACAGACTAGATGACTCCATGCCCAATGCTAAAGGCGAATGAAACTACTAGGTTCTTGGAAACCTCGCAGGGAGGTCTCCATCCTAGTTGGAGCCAGATGTTAGCAATAAAAAATGCATTGGTATTTTTGGAGTGTTTTCTCAACTTTTATTTAATACGCTCATTTCTCAGTTTTCTGGCCAGTGTCATAATCTCCAAATTCTTTATCAAATCTCCCGTTGATCAATTTTGTCTAAACTCTTTGACCAAACCTGCAAATAAAAGTTTACCCTCTTGACCTAGTTTTCTCTTTTAAGTTTGACTTATTCCTAGTTTTCATTGAGTTTCTTCATAAAGTGGTGTGTGCCTTAAAGTTGTTTAATTCTAGGATATACTTTAAAGCAACCTAAGTCTAATCCTAATTCTAATCTTACTTTCACTGTTACATGCCTAAATTCTTTTGTCTAAGTCTTGAGTCTTTTCATGCCAAACTTATATTCTAGCCTCTCGGGTTTGATGGCTTTGAGCCAAAACTTTAGGGACCCATGGGTCAAGCCACATGTTCACATATGCCAATTCTGGGTCTGCATGTCAAGTGTGTTCAACACAAATCCTAGCGCACAGTCACATACCCTAGCCATGAGCTAAGCCCCGATTTAAGTTAAGTCACGAATCAAAACCCATCTCGATATAACTTTTCACAACTCATAAAATATATTGAAGAAGTATCTGTGTATATAAAATCCTCAAACACAAAACAGAATGCCAGGAGATCGATTGATGAGTTAAAGTGTCAAGTGATTACAGGTGCCAAGATTAGAGTTTGTTGCGAAGGTTCTCTAAAGAGATGCTCAACCCGGTTTTTAGTTTGCAAATATAGAGGTGTCCAGTTAAGATCTAAGGCCCCGATGTTGATGCTTGTCATTACACATCAAGTGCTAGGTGTTAAATTGATTATATAGTGTAAATATTAAGCTAGGGTCAGATGTTTTTCTGTTATAGCTTGCATTAATTCATGAGTCGAATCGATGGCTTAGAAGTAGCATCATTTATGTCTCTGTTTTTTCTGGGCAACGTATTAAGATTTTGAGGAACCATGCATCAAAAGACAAACAAATCTTACATGTTCTGGTTGTTCTCAAGCCGCAAAGTTATACCCATGCGCTCAACAATTGACAGTGAAAGAGGTGCATACAGATTTATTGTAAAAAATAGAGGACCATGATGGGCAAGTGTGAATGTGGGAATATTTGTGTGCTACATGGTTTTCCAGAACAGATTGCCTTCATCCAAAGCATGGGTAATCACATTGAGTATCGAAGAGTTTTGTAATATCAGTTATTCCATCTCCTAAGATTTCATCACCGTCTGTACACTCTAAATTCTGTAATTTCTTTCAAAAGGTTGATGCAACAACAACAACTAATGATCTCATCGACGTCTCTATATCACATTTCATTTAAATTTGATCTCTTTTTGTTTCAGAAATTCAAATATATGTTCCCTTCTTCTCCATTGTTTTGTGGATTAACATTTAATGGACAAGAAAGAAATAGAGAAGGATAAACCACTTGGTCATACTCTACATGATCTCTTCACCAATGTATCATCACCGTTTCATGACAAGCTACAGGGCACAAACAATCTACGGGAGCTGATTGGAAAGATAAACCTTAGGAACAACATGAAGCTATCACAAGATTTTTTACTTTGTCATCCACCTGATGAGTGTACTATTTCTATAATATTTGACATGGAATTACAGCCATTGAAAGTCCAGAGAACTCCATGGAACCTACACAATATTTTGAAGTGTTTACTTCCTTTGAACAAGGTGAAACATCCAGAAAGAGAAAGACTGGTGACTCAAAGTTAATCAAGAAATTAAGAAAGAAAATTAAGCAACATGAAGTTTTGGAAAGAGTCATGAAGGAAATATATGAAATCCTATCCAAAAACTTTGCTGAAATGGATAGGGATTTCAAGAGATTAGCTTTAAAACTATTCGCAGAGACAGCTGGAAACTTAGTTGAAGACTAATACAAATAATGATTTTGATTTTGATTTTGATCATGAAAGGTTTTCCTTTTGATTAAAACAGAACTTTCACTAGCATAGGAGGTGCAGTTACAACCAATTAGTCGTTGAAAAGCAGAGCTTTCATCGGCTAATTGGAAAATTCTAAGGCGAAATAGCTGGTGAAACCGTAGAGAAACTTATTTGAAGATTTTGAGCCCGTGCAAAGCAATTTTTGGGCGGTTTGAAGGATAAGCAGACATCTAAGAATTAATTACCAAATTACCAAATGTTTAGTTTCAAGTTTTGGTGGAGATGTGTGAGGTAGATGCTCTCATAATCCACTAAGATTTTGTTCACAGCTGGTGAAAGCTTTAAACCATTGAAGACATGTGTCTTTCCCATCATCGACACATCAGAGACACAACAAATGAAGGAGACCATATGTCAAAGAACTTTTTGAAAATAGTTCGATCCATAAGTAACTAGATTTGGTTTAGCTTATTGTATTGAGTTTGTACTCTATTTTTCTATAATTAGAAATTCAGATCCAGTTTTTCCAGATCTGAGACTTGTTGTAAAAGGTTATAAATGCCTATCATTTTGATAGAGAAGGGTTCGATTCTGGATACAAAAATATACTATATTGTAAACAGGCTTTTTGATATGATAATACGAATCACAGTTTTCTCTCTCTATTGATATCATATTCTCATCTTTCCTTCTGTACTCTTATTCAAGTTGTTTTAACTGCAGAATGATTGTCATCTCATCAGTTAGTTCATAACTTGCTTAATAGTTTCTTATCAATGTTTATTAAACCTTACATTTTGTATCTGGTTTATAAACACTGCTTTCTCACCCACTTTAAAGCTATCATCTGATTATTGATCCTTGAGAGAACTGGTTCATTTGATTCTCATTTTGATTGTCTGAATACCATACTGTAATTGAGTTATCCCATTGATCCACACATACAAAATACAAAAACAAGTTTACCTTAAGTTACCAAGCATCTTTGATCCACAACCTCAAAGAGTTTCTTGGAGTGATAACACATGGCAACCACTCATGCAAGCAAGGAAGAAGTATGGTTTTGGAATCCAAACTTCTTGAACTTGTGTTGAAATGTCTTCTCTCAAAAGTTTGGGTTGTGTTGAAAAATCCCATGCATGATGCCCATTGCTAAATTTGTAGTATAACCTTTTCATGAGCATCCCATGAAATTGTTTAGAAGTATACCGAACAAATTACTCCCATCCCTCAAAGTGTGTTGGTACTTGTGCCAAAGGAAATTTTTTTCTTTTAAATCATCAAAGGTTCCATGGAGGGTATGGTTTACATTTGGTCACTTGCATCCTTCCATCCAAATTTGGAATTTCAAAACTATATAGTCTATCAGTTATGACAACTTCAATGTTCGTTATACCCATTTTAATGAAGAATATTGATGGTTATAAGAATTAAATCGTATTTATTTTATGCGCAAAGGGAAATTTTCTTGTAAAATTCCATCCTTGAATTCCATTCTTTATTTATTTAGCCTAGTGGGAGATGAGATTTTAGGGTTGCTCAACTCAAATCCTAAATCTAGGTGACTACAACCAAGGAAGGATAGACAAGTAGAGGTGAATGTGACATAAAGGAAATCAACATAAATAGACATTGACACTATAATTCGTTCCAAATCCAACAACAAACATTGTAAAAAAA
>JASDQU010945261.1:125098-135415 GCA_032191745.1 Picea mariana
TAAATCTAGCTAGATCAAGGGTCTCATTATACATGTCCATGAGTTCACTCTTCTTCCTCCTCTTAGTCAATATTTCTCCCTTCAAAAGGGCAATTTCCTTTCTAGCATCCCTGAGATGTCTGATCAATCGCTTGAAGGTGGGATTATCAGGGGGAGTGGTGATATTTATGAATTAAACAAGCTTCTCAATAGTTTCACCCTTACCTTTGTCTTTCTTCTGAATTGGATCTTTGGTCATGACCTCAATAGCCTTGTCAATAATGTCACCTTTACCCTTATCTTTCTTTTGGACAGAAGCTTTGGTTATGACTTCTGTTTCAACATCTTCCTTATGGGCTAATGATTTGGTGAAAGGCCTCCTAACTCTTGTCTTAGTTGCTGCAATAGGTGAAGGAAAATATAATGTTCTCCCCTTTTTGGTTGTAATTTTGGTTGAGGGAACTTCCTCTAGTTCAGGTGTAGGTTGAGGTGAAAATTCCCTTTGTGGGGAGTGATGGACTTCCCTTTCTTCTTATTCAACTTCCTTAGGAACTTATTTGTCTTGGGCAATGTGTTTTCCCTTTCTCTTTTTGTTTGTTTCTACTTGGGAAACACTACTATCTGGCAAAGGGATTTGCACCCTGGATTGAGGAGTTGGGGCTACATCTAGCTACAGATGAGAAGAGACAATGAATTTCTCCCAAGTGAGGTTTCTTTTCTTCAATTCTTCCATTACAAGCATCTTGATGAATCCTAAGTGGAAAGAACTGGTATCCACAGCCTTGGACATGGCTTGGACCCTATCATCCATTTCCCCCATACTCCTAAACATATAGAAAGGAATGTTCATCAAATCCTTACCTGTGAAGTGTAGCAAAAGCCTAATGTGATACTGGCATATCATGTTGAATCTGCCCTCAGATGTAAAATACCTTTGGATGGATTTCAACATTTTGTCAAAACCCTCAACCAAGTGGCTCCTAGGCACTCCCTTAGACAAATTATCTTTCTGATGTTCTGGCTTGAGGAAATCTTTAGAAAAGGCTGCATTGAGAGTCATAGATTTGAACCACCTTTCACTAGTGTTGGGTATCTCAGTGGCTATTGCAATGGTGGCCTCAGATACTTCCATTCAAGGGTTCCTACCTTGGTCTTAGTTCCATCAAAGTTTAAAGAAAATTCCCTGGTTACCTCAGGGTGTCCCCTCTGCATATTTTGACATAAAGTTAGGCAACCAACCCTTTGTAAGACCTCCTTGATCATAGGTTCAACATCAAATAGGTGCATATCAGAAGGCTCAGTCCTGACTACAATCCCACCCTTGTTATACTTCTTATGTTGAGGTGTATCCATTGATAGAAGTAGGAGATCAAACACTGTAATGTTATGAGAGGTATATGAAACCACACAAGGACAAAAGTATTTAGGATTTTTGAAAGGTGGTCCTTATTTGGGATTTCAGGGATTTCCTCCAATTGACTTTTGAACTAGTAAGACAACAAATTGATGGCTTAGAAAAGGAGAAAAATATTTTCAAAGAAATGATATGCAAGGAGACTACACTGTCAAGTTTTAGGCTAATCTAGACCCACCATACAGGGTCATCATCATTCTAAATGCAAAGGCTTCTAAACTCTTCACTGCAAATCAAATTTTGAGATGAAAATATAGAATGAAACAATGAAGGAAAACAACTATTGCTAGAGCTGTGAGCATAGAATATGACATTAGGTTGACACAGAAATTGCAGCGCTAGAAGAGGGGATCCGTAGCGAATTTTTGTAGTGGTTTCTGTAGCGTAGCATAGACAACAAGAGCCAAGAGAATAATAGGAACAATAACTCTGATAGAAAATTGATTGAATTTCAATGGAGGAAGTTGACAATATGCATATGGCTAAGAAATATGTGACAACAGAGGTAAACGGGTTGGTAGGTGGAAGAAACCACACTTTGCAGCACTAGGTGCTATGAAAATATAAAACATAACCTTAAGTGATCTTCAATAGATCTCAGATGGATCAAGAAGTACATGAACACCGTATTTTGATTATTGATGATCTTATGAAAGAATGAAGTTGCTTGCAACCATCCCAGTCTCCAATTCACCTCAGTCATCTCGCCTATAGAAAAATCTATAGCGCTGTCTGGACTAGGAGTTTCTTCAGCGCCGAGCTAGGAGCATGATTTCAAACTTTGGTAAATAGTCAGAATTCATAAATGACCAAATCACGATTATCCATTTTGAAAACAAAGATGCTGAAAACAATGAAAAGGCATGACATCAACTTCATAATCGCAAATGATGGTAAAGAGGGAGAGTGTACAAAAGATACACTACGAAAACAAGTAGTGAGTTGGCAACGTACTTGAAAATATTTGATTTGAATCCCTAACAGGTAAAGGGACAGAGTGGAGGCATTCAAGCATATTAATGGAGGTAGTGACCTGTCAGGCTTGTAGTGTCATGGGGCTGATGGTGAAAGATGTCAAATCATATGATGAACCAAGGGTATAAAGCAAAAAATGAACCAATGGTGTAAACCATAGGTGTGGGTCAAATATGTGAGCCAAGTTCCAACCTTTCATTTATTCAAGTTATCCTAAGAAAACCATAAGAATAAAATAAAAAAACAAACTTAAAAAGATTAATGGATAAAAAATAAAACTTACGGAGAAATTTGACCCATGAAAACTTCATGTGACAATAGGTTACGTTCCATAAAATCCACCCCTCACTTGGTGAAGGGACCGACAATGATGACTGGGTGAAGAGGGGCTAGATGCGAGCGTATTTTCCAAGTGAACACCTAGAAAGGGTGACACTTCTTGACCACTTCAACACAATGTTTAAAAATTTACGGCCAAAAATAACCAGCTCGCAAATTTTTTTGGGCTGTCGCTAGCCCAGATAGATGAACACCACAAGCTCCACTGTGATAGTAATTGATAACCGACTCATATTCCTCTTGAGTCAAGAAATGATGAAAAATATTATCCACTCCTCGACGATACAAAGTATCTTTGACGATAAGGTAGTTTTTTACTTGAGGACGTATACGTCGTCGATGGTCTCTCGACAGATGATGGGATAGCTTCAAGGTTTGGATATAAATTAGAATGTCTCCATACTAGGGGTCCGAAGACAAGATAAGGAAGATATTTTCATTTGCGAATGAATCATCATGAATAATATCCTCATCTATTCAAGGGATGTATGATATCAAATTGGAAAAAAACTAGCGATTTCTTAGACTTCACCGAAGCAAAATCGAGATCAAATTCTTGCAAAATAACAATCCACTTATTGTATTCCCCCCCTATGATATTCCTAGTAAGAACGTATTGAAATGAATTGATATCAACAACTACGGTATTTTTGCAAATTAATATATAATGTCGTAATCTTGAACTGCATGTAGGACATCCAAGGCTAGTTTCTCAACGTGAGAGTATTTAAGTTCAGGGTCGACTAAGTTTCGACTAATATACTAGACAATGTGCTCATGGATGTCATCATCCTCCTGAAGCAGAACCATACCAACCATCCCTTCGGACGGGGTGATATAAAGAAAATAGTCTTTACTGTAGTCCAAAGGCTTCAACAAAGGCACCGATACCAAGGTTTTCTTAAGAGCATCGAAGGATTCCTAGGCTCAATCATCCCATATAAATGGAGTTTCCTTCTTCAAAAGACGCATGAAAACCTTAGTTAAATTGGCACAGTTGACTATGAACTGACGCAAGAAGTTATCCTTCCTTTGTAAACCTTGAAGTTGTCGAATGTTGCATGGGGGAGGAAATCAAAGTATTGCCTCAAACTTCATAGGATCCACCATGATCCCATGCTCAGAGACTAATAATCCTAAAGGATGACCATACCTAACACAGAAGATGCACTTGTGAGGGTTCAAATGGATGCGATAATAACGAAATCTCTCAAATACTAGTCGAAGGTGAGTGGAATGATCTACGCTTTTGCAAGAGTGAGTAGTGACATCATCGAGATAAGCTTCAACAATGTATTTGAGATTGTGCAAAGCAAATGTCATAACACATTGTAAGGTTGATCCAACATTTTTAAGGAAGAAAGGAATTTTCTGGTATGAAAAAATACCCCAAGGACAAATAAACGTTGTCTTATGTTGATCCTTGGGTTTGATTTGAATTTGATTATATCCTGAAAATCCATCCATAAAAGAAAAAACTTCGCTTCCCACACACTCATCAAGAATTTGATATATGAAACGAGTTGGGAAGTTGTCCTTAGGACAAGCCTTGTTCAGGTCTTGAAAATCCATACATACGCGGATGGTTCCTTGTTTCTTATTCACAATAATGGAGTTGGATACCCATTCGATCAAGGGAACTGGGCAGATGAAACTAGCATTAAGTAGCTTCTCTACCTCTTCCTTAATAGCATGGGCCTTCTTAGGATTACAGCTCTAAGACATTGTTGAATATGTCTAGCATCCATATAAGTATTGATCTCTTGTTTGACAATGCTAGGGTTGATCCCTAGAATCTCTTCGTACGACCAAGCGAATACGTCACATAATTCTTTGAAGATATTGGTGTAGATCTGAATTTCTTCAGGTGAACAATCCACACCGATATATACGTTTTTAATTTTTCCATGAATTCGAGAGATGTCGATCGTGACGGTAGGAGAAATATTCGTCATGTTTCCTTTAGCATAAATACCATGCATATCTAGTGGAACCATAGCATGACTGACCATCTCACTCAAGGTAGATCTAAAGTCATCATGTTCGATCCTAACAAGTTCTGGGAGGAAGTAAGAGCGATGATGCATATTTTCCCATGGCCTATCGAGACCATTCATGGCCTCTAATATGGCTTCATTTGAAGAGAAAGTATCATCGAGGAAATCATGTGAACAAGATGATTGGGTGGATGATAGGGCTCTAGAATGGGATCCTCCTCGTCCATCTGTGAGGAGACATTATCTGTGTCAGTAGTAGTGTTAAGAACATATTGATATGCAACCTTTTTCGATGACAGTGGCATTGCCATCCTAATGTGTGACTGACCTTCACATGACATAGACGGGGAAGGTAGGGTTCAAGGATTGTTAAAATACGAAGTATGGAAAGGAACAAACCTCATTGACGATGAAGACCCACTGGAAATGGCATAAATGTGATGAATTGGTGCCATGAAATCAAAGGTACCGATCAGAGAGGAATACATTCTGACACCAATATCCTCAGTTGTCAGCTGGGAATTTTCGATCAGTGGGATCAAAGGTCCAAATGATGCATTAGGACTAGCATGCACAAAGGACAATTGATCAATCATCACAATTTTCCATTTGTGAGGAAAACATAAAGTGTGGAAAACAGACAACATGACCATGATCATGGCATAAGTCCAATTACTTCCTAGTATTAAATTATAGTCAAGGGGCACATAAACCACCTTGACATTAACCTCCACTGTCTTTCCACCTAACTGGACCGGAAAGGAGAGAATAATTCTGTGGGGTCGAAATGAACGACCATCAACTGCGGTCAACATAGTCATAGACTGAGAGAGACTCAGAGAGCCAATGGATTTCCAACAGGTTAGGGACATCATGCATGTTGCAACACCTTCATCAGTTATAGTGAATTTGATGGTATATTTCATGTACTCCACATGGATTTGAAAGGCCATGTGGTAAGGCAAGTGAGGATTAACATCTGTGACGTCAAACTTAATAACCTTTGAGCCACATGGGTCTAGAGCTCCTAACACAGATAACAAGGCATTCCTTTGTGAAGGAAACATCTAGAGCACCTCCAAAGCTGACATCGCACAAGGGGTTTGACCCAGATCTTCGACAATCGAATAGTTCTGGGCAACTCTCACATTAGGATTGTGGGCAGATCATTTCAATAATCCTTTCGGAATACAAGGGAAAGGTTGTGGATTTTCAATCTACAAAGGTGTTTCTAGAGGAGGGGGAGACTCTAGACCTGTAACAGTCTATGAAGAACCATAATCACGAGATCGAGTGCCTACATCAATCTGATACTTGACCATGTTAACACATAGACAATCACCTTCATGTGTCGAGGGGTTTTGAGTCCCGCTCGACACATTTTCGGTATTAGAGGACCTCGAAGCTATGTGTTGATTATGCAGAAATGGATTGGTCAACACAATGGGCGGTTGAGATAAGAGCTTCGAGTATTCCTCAAGTTTTGGACATAGGTGGGTAAGGTGATCATCTTTACAAAGTTTACAAGGAAACTTCACCTTCCATTTTTCTTTCTTTCCCTCACTAGCATTATTATTCAATCTATCATTTTTAGTGTTGTCATTGGATTTGTTATTATTTATCCCAGCCTTATGATTATTATCTCGTCCTTTCTTTCTATTCCTTCCTAGTTGCTGGTTACCATTTGGGTTGGTCGATGAATGCACAAAATACACATACGCTAACTGAGTGGGAGTGGAGGATGAAGATGAATCTTGTTCTGCTACAGAACGAATTAGAGACAAATCCTTCAACTAGTTCATCACCAAGTCTGTAGGCTTAGGATTTGTACAACCTATGATGCCATCAACATGATGCCCAGGATTTTGTCTAGGGTCATAATTTGACCACAACGTGTCAAGAAGAATTTCATATAACATCCCAGATTGAGAGTATATGAGGTCCAATTGTTGGGATTTGAAAATAGCTTCTTCCTCAGATGTTACTCCAGATGTAGAGACATCCTTTGAAATATAAGGCAATAAGGACTTAAGGAACCACTCCAACAAGAACTCTGGAGGAATGTAGGTTTTAAACAACCTCTTCTGTCTATGCCACTCTTGGATATGGTCCAATATATGCGTGGATTTATCTTGTAGAGGGCCGACAAAAGTTCTATGCCGACGTCATAATGAACCGGCAATTGGAAGTGGTTGAGAAAGACCAAAACCATCTGATTAAAATTTTCGTATGTTCCCCCTGGTATATCAATGTGACATTTTGCTGCAACCCCTATGAGGGTGTGATGAAATAGGCTCAAACAAATAGAATTTTCATTAAGAGAATTGGATGAGAACCAAAGATGAAAAGTAGTAACATGATCACCCGGATCCTCACCAGTATTTCCCTCAAATTTCAAAATGTCCGAAGGAAGCTTGGTGGGGACGGGGGGCCATGACAGATCGTGATGCACCGGGTCATTCATTAATCTCGAAAAATATGGCAGATTAAGCATGGACATAAAAGGGAGTTGTGGTTGTGGCATTTGAGCCCATGCTCCTGGGAAAGATTGGTAGTGAGGGATTGTAGACCATCCAGAGTTCTGGTATACACCATGTCTTTGTCCGGTAGGGTAATATCCTCCTTCAAACTGATTCATAAGAGGCTGTATGGGCTCCATACTTGTAGGGACGAAATAATGAGGGTTATAAACATTTCCCTCAACTAGAGTGGCTCCAGGCTGGGGGTTTCCCATAGCATGAAACTGACTCACTCTGGGTGGAAATATGGAGGATAGAGGTGGATTCGTCATAACAAATGTGTTTTTCGGAATCGACGTGGAGGAGGAAGGGGAAAAGGATGGAATATAGGAGGTGGATTGTCCGCCTGGTTGATTACTGCATCCAGGAGAATTGAGACTAGGATTAGATCCGTAATAAAAAGGACGTTGACCCCCAACCATAGGATTTGCTTGGGGAAGTTGACTTCCACCAAAGGAGAGATAAGTATGTGGAGGGGCCATTCCCCCAGGTCCAAAACTAGGATTTGTGTTAGTCGCTAGAATGGAGGATGAAAGTTACGATGTCATATTTGTCATAACAAAAGAGAAAGGGTTAGAGACTGAAGGTATGGACTGAGAGTTGTATCCAGGTGTTACCCATGATTTTGGTCATCATGATGGTGTATTAATGATGGTGTACTCAGGCTCTTCATAAGAACTTTCTCCTGAGAAAAGTTACTTTCATCTCTTCCCAAAAAACTCACTTTTGAAGAAGGTTCGCAGGCTGCTAATATATTAGGGTGCGAGAATGACCCATTCTCGCAGTCTGCCTTAAGCCAGGGTGTGAAATTCTCCCACTGTGTTGAATAGCTAGGGTGTGAACTCGTCCTAAAGCACGGAAAAGGATGAATTCTCGATGGTTCTAGAAGGGAATCTTCTAGAAGAATGGGTTGGCATTCGAATGGTTATTCTTGTACTAGATTCCCTAATATTGTGGGATCATTCTTATCCAAGTAACTATCTCATTCTCTCCTATATATTGAGGGAATTCTCATGGAAAAGGTTAAGCAAGATTCATTGGAGAATTGGTGAAAGAATTGTGTGAAGCACTTAGCTTGAACAACAGCTTGGAGACTCTAGCAAGTCATCAAGAGGATTTGATCTTCTTCATGCAAGGATTGAGCAAGTGTGTGTGTTGGAGCCAAGAGCCATCGAAAGGAAGCTTGCGACATCAAGGCTATCAGGTTGTAATATTTACTTTCAATTAATATGATACAGTGGCATGTCCCTTTCCCATAAAGCTATTCTCACTTTATTGTGTAATTCCTTGATCATACACATAAGTTGACAGTTGAATATATTTTGCTATCTTCACTTTGGTTGGTTTGTGTTGTCTTTGTTTTGACCTCACGAGAGCACCGGAGTGAAGCGGGAGCAACAGAGACCCTAGGAAGCGATACTAAGGTATGTTACTTGTTCCTTCCTACTAGATAATTCAATGGTCAAAACTTAGGAAAAGAGTCATGTCCTGTCCTGTTTTGTTCTAGATCCAGGTGGATCTAGGGAGATCTATTAGTGTCCGCACCTACTGATTAGTCCGATAAAAAAATTAGCAACTCCACTGGGGAGTATAACCTGTTTTCTTTGTGGTTTTTGGTATTTTCCTTGGCCATTTTCTCTTGACTTACCTTTCTCCATTCATATCAATCTTTGAGTCTTCAGGATACCCTGATAGACCCTCTCGGTCCAGAGGCCTCCTCAAATTTTGTGTCTTTTTCCAAAAATTTGACTAGTTTCAGACATTCTCGCACTGCACTTCACTGTAGCCTACGAGAATATATAGGGTTCGCACCCTGCTTTTAGGTTCAGTGCAAGGTTCTCGCACTCTGCTCAAAGTCCACCTGCGAGAATCACTAATTCTTGCACTGTGTAATATTGCCAGCCTACGAACTCATTTGTTCAAAGTTTTGGATTTGAAATTTTGCATCTTGAATTGCCCATATCAGTTTAGATGCCTCAAAAGATTTTCTTGGACCATTGATTGATGTTTTTCTTGTCTTCGTTTTTGTGCACGAACAATCTTAGGATTTCAAAGGCTCTGCCTATCACTTGTTCTTGGCAAAACTATACTCTCTGATTGTGGAATCTGAGTGTGCTTGTTTGGTTGAGGACCGACGATTAGTTGAAAGTTGAGTTTCTTGGTCTTTATCATTTTCTTATTGTTTGAAAGATTACTTTTCTTATGCAATTGAAAAGACTAGATTGGTTTGCTTGTTATTTTTGTTTTCATTGAAAGAGTGGTTTGGGTTTTTATCATTGCTTGTTCATTGGTTTTTGATTTTCTGTACTCTCACCATCATGGTGTGGGTCCTTTTTGAAAAGTGAACAAACATTTTTCTTTCAAAAATCATTTTCGTCTTCGAACACATTGAAAATCAATTGTTGAAATTATTGAAAAAGAAGCAATAAAGAATTGTTATTGATGCGTGATTTGTTGCATTTGCATTTTAAAGGAAATTGTGTCTTGTAGTTCAAGGTTTGATCTGTAAAATTTCTCTCTCCCTCCCGTACATAGGATTCATTGAATGAAAATTGCTATATTTCATTCTCATCCATGCATCGTTGGGTCAGGGTCTTATACAACATAAGTTTCATCTCTGTTTCCTTTGAGTAAACAACAACTCTTAATAACACTGCGCAATCATAAAATTTAACTAGTAACTCTTTTCTAGGGCTCTATTACACCAACATTTAGCTAGGCTAGCGCTTTGGAGTAGGAAGAGAGATACACTCTCCAAAGCACAAAACAAACAATAGAATCTTGTGTTAGGGAGTGTTAAATTCCATTTGCAACATCTTGTCCTAGGAAGCCCTTCTCACACAAGGGTCAAACACGAGGTTGCATTGATATTGACAGAGTTACTCACCCTGCTTTGTTGATATCAGTGTAGAGATTGCACGTATTATGGTGATCACTTGGAGGTATACCCACGATGATGAGTGGAAGCCTTTTGAGTTGATTTTGGGCTAGATACCCTACCCTTGCATGTGGATCGGACTGTCGACTATCCCCCCAGGCTTTATTGTTGTTGGTGGTAACCATAGTGGCCTATCTTTCTAGGTTCTTACATGAG
>JASDQU010945261.1:135515-146340 GCA_032191745.1 Picea mariana
ATTTATTAATTGCATAAATAACTGCTAAGAATTCCTTCTCGGTGACTATATAATTAAGTTCAGCAAGGGTCATATTCTTGCTGATGAAATATATAGCATAAGGGAGATGATCTTCTTCCTGTCCCAAGACAACTCCTATAGCAGTGTCTGAAGCATCTGAGGATATGTGAAAGGGAAGTGTCCAATCAGGTCCTCTAAGGATAGGAGCTGTAGATAACTAATGTTTAAGTGTATTAAATGCTTCTTGACAAAGATTAGTCCAATTGAATTCAGCATTTTTCATCAATAACACAAATAGGGGAGAAGCTATTTTGGAAAAATTATTAATAAATCTTCTGTAGTATCCAGCATGTCCTAGAAAGCTTCTTACCTCTGTTTGGGTTTTGGGAGTAGGAAGATCCTTAATGACTTGTATTTTGGATGGGTCTACCTGAATTCCTTGAGATGAGATAAAATGTCCAAGCACTATTCTTTCACTCATCATCATATGGAATTTTTCTGTACTTAAGGAGAGTTGAACTTGTATGCATCGTTTAAGTACCTTCTCAAGGTTTTCCAGTGCTTCTTGAAAATAAACACCATAAGGAGTAAACTCATCCATAAAAATTTCCATAGAGTCATTGAGCATATCAGAGAAAATTCCTAAAACTGCCCTTTGGAAGGTTGCTGGTGCATTACATAGTCCAAATGGAAGGACTCTATAAGCAAAGGTTCCCCAAGGGCTGGTGAAGGTGGTCTTATCTTGATCTTGAGGTGCAATTTTAATCTGGTTGTACCCACTGAAACCATCTAAAAATGAGAAGAATTTCTTCCCTGATAAATTATCTAACACTTGATCAATGAATGGTAGAGGAAAGTGATCTTTCTGAGTGGCTTTATTTAAAGCTCTGTAATCCGCACATACTCTCCATTTTCCGTTCTTCTTAGGGACTATTACTAATGGGGACACCCATTCACTGTCTGATATAGGATAGATAAACCCTGCATTGAGTAATTTTTGAAGTTCTTCTCTGAGGATTTCTCTTAAATTGGGGTTCATTCGTCGCTGAGGTTGACAGATTGGCCGACAGTCTTCCTTAATATATATTCTGTGAGTACATAACTCAAGAGAGATTCCTTTCATATCTGTGTAATCCCATGTGAATGCTTGTTTATTTTCTTGAAGTAACTTCGTTAACTGTTGTGTTTCAGCATCTGTCAAATGAGGGTTTATATTTAATGTTTTGCCAGGTTCAATTTCGACTAGTATGCTTTTGAAGGAGATGGTTTTAGGTGTTTGAGGTGGGCTTTCCGAATTGAGATTTTCTTGATTATCAGACTCCAACAGTGCAGTTAATTGATTATGAATTTCTGGAGTGACAGAGGATGGCTCGCAAATAAAATTATTGATAATTTCATCCTCAGTAGAGTCTTTCAGGCTTAAAGCTTGTCCGATAGTCAAAAGAGGTTGAGTAGGTTGATCCTCAATATCTACCCATACAGAATTATCATTATTAGCCAGGGGTGTAGCATGAGGATAAAGTGGAAGCTGCTTAGTTTCATAACCGTTTGAAATTGTCATTGATCCTGATCTACAGCTGATAAAAGCATCTGTTGTGGCTAGCCAAGGTCTACCCAGAATTAGAGGGTGGCCCCCAAACTTTGTTTTGGGTTGCAGCACTGTAAAGTCGACTGGATAATTCCAAGATTCCACAGAGATACTGAGGTCTTCAATGACTCCTTCTGGTTTAATTGTGGAATTATCAGCCAATTCTAGGATAGTAGGGGTCTCTCTGACTTCATCTTGTAATTATAGCAGCTGTTAGGTTTCTAAAGTCATGATATTGATGGTTGCACCAAGGTCTACCAAGACTCAAGGGATTATCATTTTTCCAACTTGTATTGTAACGGTAGGGTGGCTAGGATCACCATATTTAACTGGGGAAGTTTTACCTGACATTAGTGCAGACAGGTCTCCCATAACATGGACTGTAAGGGGATCCTTAGTTTTCCTACCAGGATTTTTGACACAGATATTCCGCATTGTCCTAGCATAGATTGGTACATCTTGGAGTTCTTGTAGTAGAGGAATTTTAACATATAAATTCTATAATTCCTCAAGAAGATTAAAGGCTAGTGGTTCAGGTGTTTTAGTTAAGGCTAAACGCTCAGGAAATGGTGGTGTTGCTGTTTCAGTAGCATTGTTAGAGGATGATTGTACATTTTCAGGTACATCATGCTCTTTTGTTTCCTCTTTATTAGAAGAGGTAACATCAGCTATGGTAGGTTCCACTATTCTTCCAGATTGAAGATGAATATCATTGCATTGTGCAGGGAGAAGGGACAGTGTAGGATGATTATAAATATCAATGCACTGGACAGCTTTATTATTCGGGTTGGGGTTAGGTTGTACAGGTAGCCGGGGTCCTATTGTTTGGTTGATTGGAGGAGTACCTGCTGGTAAGGAGAGTGGTTGTGGGAGTTGAGGTAATTGATTTTGAAAGGGGGGTTGTTGTCCTCTCCAATTTTGATTCCACTGATTCTGATATGGTTGTTGTTGCATGGGTGGGTACGTTTGTTGCATGGGTGGGTAAGTTTGTTGCATGGATGGGTAGTTCATTTGATTAGTGTATTGCATCTGATTGAAGGGGGGGTAACTCATTTGATTGAAAGCAGAGTAATTATTCCAATGATTAAATGGCATGTTAGAGTTCATACCTTGTCCCCTTGGTTTCCATTGTCTTCTTTGCGTCATTAGATAGACAGCTTCAGCTTCTTCATCTGTTGGTTGTAATGCTACCTTGATCCCTGGTAAAGATGGACAATTTTGGGTATCATGATCATTGTCACAGATAGTGCAGATTGGCTTTTTGTCCAGTGGACATTCTCTTCTTGGATGCTTATCTCTGCATTGAGAACAAAATATAGACAAGGCTACTTCTACTTCTACTTGCTTTTTCTTAATCTGCAGGGTATCCATTTGTGAGGCAAAAGAGCTTAACATTTCAGTTTTAAAATCTTCAAGCAAATTACCTATCTCAGCTCTTGTTGCTCCCCCGTTGGTTGATTTTTGGACTCTAGAAAATGTGGTGTCCCTGTTGTTTAATCTATTTCTTGAATCTCCCCTTGAACATCTTTTGCATAAATTGACAATTTCATCATATGATTCCTTGGATATGTCCCCTTTTCCAAGCATGTTCAGCATATCTAGACAGTCATCCCTTACCCCTTTTAATAAAATAGTTTTGAGAATATCCTTACTTACATTGGGATGACTGGACCTCTGTAGATTGTATTGTAGCCTTTCTACAAAGTCTTCTAGATTCTTGTCTTCTTTCTGCATCATTTTAAATAGTTCCTCCCTCTTTTCTCTCGTCCGGAAGTAGTCCTGGTATTTGTTCAGGAATTTCTGTTTCATTTGGTCCCATGTTGTGATTACATGGCCTCCAAGACTCATAAACCATCTTAGTGCATTCCCTTTTAGTGTTGTTGGGAATAACTTTAGTTTCTGAGCATTAGAACCGTAATCATAGCTTCTACATAATATATCAAACTCAAACAAAAATTCATCAGGATCCTCTGAAGATAAACCATGAAAATTAGGCAATGCTGAGAGTGGAATGTTTTTTATGGGGGCTACTCCTCTAGGGAGATCGCCAATAGGAAATCCTAATGTAGAGAAAGAATTTTCATCTTTTACCTCTCCTTCAGGATCTGCCTGTTCTTCATGATGCAATTGTTCATTGTACTCGTCCATGTTTTCCTCTGTCTGCTCCCATGCTGCACTTGCTCTGTCCTCCATGTCTCCTATTGGCTTTTGGACTATCTCCGGACTCCAAACTTCTTTCCCTATTCCAAAAGCTGCTTGGAACGAAGGCTGGGAGTTTTGTCTTCGAAAGTTTGGTCGTTGAGCAGCAGATTCAGGCTTTGATAGGATCTTGTCGATGTAAGTCTTTCTTCCTCCTTTTCCTTTTCCCTTGCCACCTGTAGGGTTAGTATCTTTGGGATTTTTCATGCAATCTTTTTATCTAAAGAAAAAAAAAAAAATCATAAGTGCTTTTGAAATCTATAGCTATCTTCCCCGGCAACGGCGCCAAAATGTTGGTCACTATAATTGCTCAATTAATTTCAAACAACCAAGTGATACATAAATTATCAACCCAGGGAAGTCTGTTATTTCAGAGATAACCACGCACTATATATGATCAATTCCAAAAGCAACTTAAAGTTGTAGTAAAAGAAACTATACTAATCACACTTGCTTGAATGAACTGAAGTTCTGGATCAAATCACAGGAAAGCAACCTACCTATTGCAGATTTTAAAGATTAATCTAAGGAATCCTAGATTACATTAAAATAATACTTGCAAAAGGAAAGAACAGTTGTTCTGCAACCAGAGAACAGGACCCTTACTCTCAACAGAAACTTCAGTACCTTAATTCTGATTAACACTCCTTCATGAAAACAGTAATGCAAGAGAAATTAACTCTATCTAATAGAGAACAAGGCCATCTAATTCCTTCCTTTCTAAGCAGGAACTTTTAACCCTATTTCTGATTAGCACACTTGTGAAAAATAATTGAGATCTACAGAGAACAGGATGTTCTGATTCCTTCCTTTCTGAGCAGGAACCCTTAACCCAATTTCTGGCTAGCGCACTTGCATAAGTAATCAAAATCTACAAAGAATAGAATATTTTGATTCCTTCCTTTCTAAGAAGGAACCCTTGACCCAATCTCTGGCTAGCACACTTGTAGAAGTAATCAAAATCTACAGAGAACAGGGTGTTCTGATTCCTTCCTTTCTGAGCAGGAACCCTTAACCCAATCTCTGGCTAGCACACTTGCAGAAGTAATCAAAATCTACAGAGAACAGGATGTTCTGATTCCTTCCTTTCTGAGCAGGAACCCTTAACCCAATCTCTGGCTAGCACACTTGCAGAAGTAAACAAAATCTACAGAGAACAGGATGTTCTGATTCCTTCCTTTCTGAGCAGAAACCCTTAACCCAATCTCTAGCTAGCCTCATAAAATCATCACACAAGATTGCTACTAAAAAGAATTACGAAATTCATTCCATAAACTAAGACAGAGTTCAGTAGTGTTTCAGCAAAGCGGAATTCATTAGAAGTAGTGTTTCAGCATATGAAAGTTAATCACACATAAACAAAGATTATACTAACACACTTTATAATTAACGGGTGAATCTTGTGAAGAAGGTGGGCCCTCCCTTCTCACAAGATTCCCCTGGAACGGGAAAGCTAGAGGAAGATACTCAAAGCAGTATTTTATTCATCTATCAAAATATCATGTTACAGTCTAAAAATGAAGTACACATCTCTCTCTCTCTGAATCTTTCAATACATAAAACTTGGATTCTTCGAATGAAGAATTCCCCCTATTTAAAGAGGGAACCCCTTCGATAAAATATATCAAAAATTACAATGTATATCTGAGTCCTATATTTAGTCGGATCTTCTTTCTAAACCAGAGCAAGATGTCCTAGTCTCACGCAACAGAAATGCTATTACAGGAGATGGATGAGATATTGTTGTTTCGACTAGAGTAACAGCTTCTTCTCGTAGCTTCTGATGCTGTTTCAGCATCTTAATTCACGGGTTGTTTCAGCCACGTGAATTGCGCTCTTGACTGTGTTGGCTTTTGTGCTTGTTGACCACTGACTGTAACGGCTTCCTTTGTGTTTCAACATCGTTTGTTCTGGCAGTCTCCTCTTTGTTTCAGCATCTGTAGCTCTGGACTGTGTAATAGCTCTGTGTTTCAGCATCTGCAACTCCGGACTGTGTGACAGTTCTGTGTTTCAGCAACAGCGACCTCAGACTGTATAGCCTCTTGTGTTTCAGCAACAGCAACCTTGGACTTGTGTGACAGTTCTGTGTTTCAGCAACGGGGCTCAAATGCTAATCTGTAGTCTAATCAATGGTTAAGTCCGAAAGTAATGTAAAATATTATGCAAAATAGATTAAACGTATAGTAATGAGAAGGGACGTTGTATACCTTTGGAATGATCAGATGAAGTGATAGTATGAGTCTAAATACAGGTGATCAAGGGTATAATAGTGGCAAAAAGTATAGGCAAAAAGGTACATTGTGTGGTCCTAACAGTAGTCTTGCATGAGAGGATATAGTGTTGAAAGCATTGGACGGCTTAGACGGCAGCCAAGGCCAGTTTATCGACATGTAAATACTCGATTTCAGTAGGCATTAGACTTTGACTCAAGTAGTAGATAACATGTTTGTCGTTAGCATCATCCTCTTGGACGAGAACCATACCAATGGTGTAATCTGAGGCAGCAAGGTAGAAGAAATAATCGCGACTGTAATCGGAGGGAAAGAGAAGCAGAGCACACGTTAGGGACAATTTCAAAGCTTCAAAAGCATTGTTGGCCATGGTATCCCAGACGAACTCTGAACCCTTTTTTAAGAGCCGCGTAAATCCACGAGTTATCTTAGCATAATTTGGGATAAAACGATGAAGAAAGTTTCCATTCCCTTGCAAACTTTATAACTGGCGAAGAGTAGAAGGAGGAGGGAGATTAAGGATTTCCTCAACCTTTAAAGGATCCACCCGGATCCCTTGACGCGAAACGATAAAACCTAGAAGGCGGCTAGATTCCACGCAAAAAATGCACTTATGACAATTCAAACATATACAGTAGAACCGACAACGGATGAAAATGGCTCGGAGGTGTTTTGGGTGATCAACTCGGTGCATTGAGTGAGTGGGTAAATCATCCAAATATGGTTCAACGATGTGCTTAATATCATGGAAAGCATAAGACATAGCGCGTTGAAAAGTTGCGCCAACATTCTTGAGACCGAAAGGAAGTTTTCGATAGGCAAAAGTACCCTAAGGACAAATAAAAGCAGTCTTATGTTGATCCTCGGGAACAATGTTGATTTGATTATACCCGGATAAACCATCCATGAGAGAGAAGATTTCACTTCCGACGCAATTGTCGACAATCTGATCGATGAAGGGGGTAGGAAAGTTGTCTTTGGGACAAGCTTTGTTGATATCCCTATAATCAATGCATACACGAATGGTGCCTTGTTTCTTGTCAACCGGGACAATATTGGAAACTCAGTCTGTGAGAGCCATCGGATAAATAAAGTTGGCTTTAAGAAGTTTCTCGACTTCGAGCTTGATAGTAGCCACTTTACGTGGGTGAACTGGACGAAGGCGTTGCCGGACGGGTTTAGTGTCGGGGTATGTCTTTATCTCATGTATCACAATCTCAAGGTCGATACCTGACATTTCTTCGTAACTCCATGTGAAGATGTCAAGAAACTCTTTGAAAAGGGATGTGTAGGTGATGATTTCGTCAGAAGAACATGAAGCTCCGATATGGACATTTTCGACAATCCCAGGTTTGAGGGATATGTCAAGGGGAATCGTGGGCAAGATATTTCTTAAGTTCCTTTCAGAAAACACATCGTGTGTAGACTCGGGAACGGTGGAGATGACGACAATGGTCGACGGAGTCGAGATTCGTTGGTAGTTCTCAATGGTATGTTGCTTCAGAAAGAGGATGGAACGATGATGTCCATCATCCCAAGGGGTGTCTTCCATGACAGACATGATCATCTCGTCAGTGGAAAAAATGACACGAAAAGGATCGGGAGACAACTCACCAAGAGAGGGGGTAGAAGGTGTTGCCGATTGAATGGCCTGATAGGTGGATTCAACCGAACTTAACGGCATTGCGTCGCCAAAATGAAGATGATCTCCAGGATCAGGTACTATCTAGGGGTCATGAGATGCAGGAAGTTCATGAGGCAAGGTGGAGATCATGTTGATTGAAGCAATAGACGAGCGTGGAACATCGGGCGGTGGAATGGGGAAAGTACCCATTAACGAAGAGTCCTTAAGAAGGCCTACACCGATGTTCTCATAACCCGGTGGGGTTTTAGCGATGAACGGTACGTTGCCAGTACGGGTATCAGAATTAAAGAAGGATAGGTTTTCGATGGTAACAACCTTTCCTTGATGAGGGAAACATACTACACGAAAAAGGGTCCACACAACTGCGCGCATGGAATCGATCCAGCTACGGCCAAGCAAAAGATTGTAATCAAGGGGAGCGTCAAAGACTTCCACTTCGACTTGGACCGTTTTTCCTTCTAACGTGATGGGAAATGAAGGAAGGACACCGTAGGGCTTAAAATCAGAGCCGTTGAAGGATTTAAGAGTGTTCTAGGATTCATTCAAAGAAGGAGAGCCAATGGCTTTCCAGCAAGCAAGAGACATAACACATGTCAAGGCACCCTCATCGATAATGGTTCGGTAGATGTTTTTGTCAGAGACAACCACTTGGATCTGGAATGTGATTTGAGGGGGTAACCTTGGAATGTGATCTTCCAAGTCAAATATTATTAAATTCGTATCCGTCGGATCGATTCCACCGATATATTTCAACAGTGCCTTCTGTTGCATAGGACAACTTTAAAGGACTTCAAGGGCTGACATCGCAGAAGGTGATTGGACCAGATCTTCAACAATGTTGTATTTCCGGGCCGCACGAGCATGAGGATTAAAAGCCAATTTCCAAACGATTCCCTTTGGGGGGGTTCGCAGAACTGTGTCGAGGCTCGGTCGTTCGAGATGAAGAGGACCGTTGGTAGGTGGAGTCGCGGGAGAGGGTTGTACCAAGGAAGGGGGTAAATCATCAACCTTCTCCTTAGAGGGAGAATAATCTTTGACTCGAGTGGTGAGTGCAACGTCGCTCTGCTTAGAATTGCCAGTACACATCAAAACATATGATGTAGTAGAAGAGGAGGGTTGGTCGTGAATGACCAACTGAGCCTGTTGTTGAGACGGGAAGGGTTGGGACAAAACAGTCGGTGCAGGTGGTTTTGGAGCCCCTTGAAGGAACTTAGTGACCTTGGCACGTCGTGGACAATCCTTCATGTAGTGATCATCACCACAGATAAGACAAGGGTATTGAGGTTTGCGCTTATCCCGATCATCAACAGGGGTAGTTTTGGTTTTCTCTGCTTGAGGAGTATTTTTTCCCTCCTTATTCTTACCCCTTCTCTTTTTAGATTTGTTTTTAATGGTAGGGGTAGATTGAACTGCATTTACCTCAGAAGTCTTTCTAGTGGGAGGGGTAGGAGACGAAGCATTTTGAACATTAGAAGAAGCAGATTTGGGTTTATACCTGAGGCGGAATGTGGTTGGGCCTGGAAAGTACCAATCACACCGTCAGCCACATGCAAAGTAGCTAGAGTAGTTGAAGTGTTGGAAGTAGAAGGACGAGGTAAGTCAGGTATTAAATCGTAAAGGGTTCCTGTTTGCGAGTAAATGAGGTCAAGATATTGAGCACGATTGATATCCTGCTCTTCCATGACTATGCCACCCATAGTATTGTCACGACCGATGTCATTCACAAATGATTTTGTGAACCACTCTGCCAGCAAATGATCGGGGAGCTCATGTTTAATGAGACGTCATCTCCTTCTCCACTCGTGGATGTGATCGGATATATGAGTGGATTTTTTTTGTTTGAAGGAAGTCAAAATCTCAGTCCCCGTGTCATAACGGATCGGTAACTGGTAATGTGTGAGGAAATCCATAGCTAGGGTGTTGAAATTAGAGAAGAAACCTCGTGGAAATTCGATATACCACTTCGCAGCAGAACCCGTGAGGGTTCATTGAAAAATATGTAAACGAATAGAGTCATCCATCAACAAGTTGGATGAGCACCATAGGTGAAAATTCATAACGTGATTTTTTGGGTTCTCTCCCACTTTGTCATCAAATTTAGGAATGTCTGATGGAATCTTGGCTGGTATAGCAGGCCATTGGGGAGAGTGACGAATAGGATCATTTAAAATCCTTGACAAATTTGGAAGATCCAAAGTGGTGATAAAGGGTAACTGTCGATTCACCTGCGGGTACTGGTGGCTTTGGGGAGGAAGCCCTGTCAGAAAACCAGTAGGACCATAAGAAGTCTGCATATAATGTGAAGACCCAGGCAGATTTGGTGGTGGTTGGAGAGTATAGTAGCTCATAGGATTATACCATGGAACAGGGACTTGAGTTTGAGCATTCACCCCCCAAATGGGATTGAATGAACCTAGATATGGTTGGCCCATACTAGGGGGTATTACGGACGCAGCTGGAAACTGCTACCCCCCGGTCAATTGAGGAGGATGTTGTATCAACTGATTCCAATACTGGGCCAAGGAGGGAGGTATGTTTTGCCCATAAGGTGGGGTTGGTCCTCCCATCGAAGGTGTTGTTCCAATTGGGGGCAATGTTCCAATTGGGGGTTGTGTTCCAATTGGGATTTTCATTCCAAAAGGAATTTTCTCGCTGAGAGGGGGTTGAGTCATACCACCTTGGTGAAATTGTCCACCAACCAGAAACTGGTAATTTGGAGTGAATGATGGAATAGCGCCACTAGGATTAATACTGCCAGTAGAAGACGAAGAAGGTCCTCCAAAAGGAAATTGAGGGAGTGTTGGAATAAAACCGGGAAGAAAGTGCCCAAAAGAAGAAGGACCACCAGGAGAGCCAGATGGAGTTTGCGCAGGAGTAGGAATAGAAGCATTCAATACACGATATCCGGGTGGTAGTGTCAAAGTGACATGGGAATTCGTGGTGTGTTGATGGGAGCAAGAATAACCACAGTAAACCCGGTTGGAACACTCGTAGTATCTGTGAGATGGGCCATTTTGACAGGTATGGTAAAGTGATAAGCAATAGTCAACGGTACTGTCTCTGGACTAGAGATTTCAGTAATCACAGGTGGGTTGATTTTAGAAATCACAGGTGAACCTGGACCAAAAAGGTCCCGTCGGAAACCACCCGTAGACCAAAAAA
>JASDQU010945262.1:5161-30370 GCA_032191745.1 Picea mariana
TTACAAATGCCGAAGAACATAAAGGAAAACCAATCAATCTCACGAGAACCCATGCAGAGTTAAGCCAAGTAGTTTTCATCTCACAAGCCAAGATAAAAATGCTGATAACAATAAGAGAGGGCCAAGGTCCTAATACCTTCTATTATGCAAAATGAAAAACATATCGTTGCCTGATTATCTGGTCCGAGTGACGTCCGCGTGCTCCGTGCCGCTCTCGCTCGCCAATCGTCGAGACCTCACCGGTACTTTCCAGCCAACGCTAGGGGTACTATTCTTCCCCCTTAGCCCCTCAAGCTGCAAAGGGGCCACACACTATCCAGATGGTACATCTAGCTCCCAGCTCGCCTCGCAAGGCTGAGCTACCACTCCTCTTCGAGATGGGAATTCCCAACTCCCCACAAGTAATCAGTCAAGTCACAAATCCGGCAGCGTAACGTTACGCTAACAGTCGATCCCCCCTTTCTTCCTCCCCCTTCCTCTTTTTTATAGAGTTTTAGAACTTCCAAACTTTCCCTAAATCTCTATTAAGTTAAGTTTTAATAAAATCTTCTAAAAATTCTCTTTCGTACAAGTGTCATCCATCCTCCACTTTCCTCCAATAATTATTTTCTTTAATTTAATAAAAGTCTCTTTTCCCTCACCCACCTAGAGTTACTCCTAAATTTACTCTTAGGTGTCCCTAGATTCCCTTACAGGTTTTAAATACTTTCCCTAAATGAAGTTGCTAATTTAGTTCAATTTAGAAGGTTTTTTTAAATGTCGATTCTTTCCTAAGTTGGTTTCCCGCTTTTTACCATGAGTTTCCCTCTTTCCCTTTTTACRTTGCCTTATTCCCTAGTTTCCTAATTTTTATATTTCCCTCTWTTRYTTTTATTATTAATTTAGTATCTTTTTAARCTATCAAAAGTTAAAATAAATTAATTTCTTCTTGACATTTTATATCCACTTTTTTTTAATTAAATTCTTACTCTCTTCATTTTACCCCCCAAAAATTTATGAAGACCAAAACTATTACTTAAGTGGTTTTTAGTTTAAATTTTATTATTTTATTTTTATAAGGTATATTTTCTTAAGGGTAGACAAAATTTTACCCCTAGCGAAGTTTTAGACTTAGGACTTAGATTTCGAACTAGGCGACATTTTAATTAGGGAAGTTGTTTTAAAATTTCTTAAAGTGTTGTCTGTCTTAGGGCCATCTAGGTTCCTCCCTCTATCATCATCAACACGACGTGCCCTTCAGGACGCACCACGTGCTCCAAGGGTGCCACTCGCCTCTTTCGTTTTTTTTGCGCGACGTTCCCTTTAGGATGCACCACGTGCTCCAAGGGTGCCACTCGGCTTTTTTGTTTCTTTTGCGTGACGTGCCCTTCAGAATGCACCATGTGCTCCAAGGGTGCCACTCGCTTTTTTGTTTCTTTTGCGCGACGTGCCCTTCAGGATGCACCATGTGCTGCAAGGGTGTCACTCACTTCTTGACTGATTGATAGACATCAATAACCCCTGGAGTCAACACTCTGCCAGGTGAACTTGTGGGAGACTAAGGGCTTCTATGGAATAAGGTCCCCGCCTTATTGCGCGCTCCTTAGAATTATCGCGAGCGACTGTCACAGTCTTCCCTCGCGACATCGTGGGTCCTCTCGAACTAGGTAATCGTTAACCTACAGTTCGAGCCACGGCGGGAGTGCTAGTAGGTTGTGGCAGGGCTGCTGTCCACACCTCTCCCTCAACCTCTCTGGTAGTCGTGTGTGGCCCCTTTACTCCATATGTGAGTCTGGTCGGCAAGCTATCGTCAGCCTGCATCATCAACAATTGTGTCAGAACATGTCCACATCATATCATCTAATCAAATGTACTAAAATCACAGTAAAACAATCAAACCCGAATAGCACACTCCCTGACTCGATCCAGAGTCCAAGGGGTTCCGTCGATGCCTCTGCATCCTCAAGGTCCAAAACCCTGCACACTCAGTAAAACCGAGTCAATAGCACCTATCTATGTCAATGCAGTAAAACATCATGTCATCTACCATAACACATCATAATCAAGGACAAATGTTTTAATATCATAATAGTCCAGATCACTTGTGAGCAAGTGTCCTCAAAGAATAAGTTTTCTCAGTGCGCCAGAGCGGGATGTTACACTATTACTATTTTTCATGCTAGCAGAATCTACAATTAGGCTGTGTTCGTACTCATGTGACATGGGGTCGATTTCGACCACCACCACTATAACATTTAAGTGCATCAAAACATGCCCCAAGCATAACACATGGGTAACTTGAGGTCCGATCTAGTGACCTCACATAATGGAGTGCCTTAACTGCGCACTCCATCACCGACTGATCTACACCTTGGGAGCCCAATTACTATTACTACAACCAACATAATCAAACTCACTATTGTTACTATTACTTCTACCTAACATATAACCAAATATATTTACATTATAAAATCTCAAAATTCTATAATACGAATAGTAACTAATTTTTCAATTCAACTTGGTGAGGTTACACCATGCATTTATTTCCATTAAAATAAAAGTTGAGAAAAATAAGAATTGAGGAAGAGGAAAGAAATAAGATGGGTGCAAAAATCAAATGAAAGATATCATGCTAGTGGCTAGATATTATGAGGAGAAAATGAGAGAACATACATGTTGAATACATTTCCTTAGCATTAAGGTTTTGCCACATGACCGACATTTTATTTAAATATACCTGCCACAAAGGTAGGGAATTAGCGACTTGTTGCTAATTGTTTTGTCTTTTATGAGTTATGAGATGTGTGTAACTTTTGGGTGACGCATGGTACAATACTATTTTAAAAATTTGGGATTTGTTCAAGATTAATGCTTCTAGAAAGTCAAAAGTCACCCAATTGCGTAGTTGATTGCTTGGTGAATCAAGGGATTAATTGCGTGAAAATTCAAGGAAAAGTTAGGAGCATGTTGATCAACAATTAAGCTAAGGATACCTTAATTTTGAATAATGAAGAGAGGGACATCACCTATGACTTGGGTTTATGATGACCGTATTTAGGCTTTTTCTTGAGATGGCTTAGGACATCTTATTAGGACAACTTATTGATATACACATGTAGTGGGAAGAGTATAGTATCATGGAGATGATAATAACAAATAATATAAGGAAAATGATAAAAAGAAGGGTCATATATTGGTGATTTTTTTGTCGTTTATTAAAATATGAATTTCTCCATACAAATTTAAAAGTTTGTATTTTGATTTTATGATAAAATTAAAATTTTAAGTACTTGTTATGTTGAGAAGCGTTTTATAGTTTAGTATGGAGAGATGTTGTAATGTACGTATGTACATAACATTACATTAAAAAAAAACAAAATGAACTTAATTACATTTTGAATAATTATTACACACATCAAATAAAGTTTCTCACAATATCTTCTCGATTGGAGTAGCACCACACATAATTGTTTCACATATTTCAACATTTTGAAACCAATAAGATCTATCTTGRAGTTTTTAACGAGACAAAGGTTTTCTCCAACTATAAAAGTCCACGTGTTTAATTTGTTGATGCTTCTTCCTATTGTTGTAATTATTGTTTATGTAGTATTTTGTTGATAACACATTTACTATGTTATATAGAGTTTGTTACAAATCATTTCATGACAGTTGTTGTAGATGCCCTCGTCGAGTGATAACATAAAGATTATGATGCACCACAGTTTTAGTAGTGTCCAGCCATTGGATGATTATTTGGTTATTGACTTGTGAATGTGCGCACTCCGTTTGAGCAATATAGTAAACATGTGGTATGCCTTTATTCTAATGCGTTTGAATATACAAATTGTATCATTAATCCGAGCATTGAATTTCTATAGCGGTTTTTTTATTACACAGTTAAAGGTGTAGCAATGTAAATGTAAGAAATGCATGGGAATTTGTTTCTTCTGTGATGCGTCTTTGTTAGATATGTGTCCATCACCCCCATGATGTACTCTAATGTTACAAGATATAGGAAATGAGAAATGGGATGAAAAATAGAGTATGGAGATTTCACATACAAAAACAATTGCAGCGTATATTAAAAAATTATTAGATCCACAATCGGAATAGAAAATGAGAAATGAGATGAAAAATAGAGTATGGAGATTTCACATACAAAAACAATTGCATCGTATATTAAAAAATTACTAAATCCACAATATAAACCATTGTATTTCTTATCTAAGGCAAATTCTTCTTTATTGTGTGTCTAATCTATATCTTTCCAATTTTTCTTAAAAATAACATTAGTTTTTAATTAAAAGTTTCAAATAATATAATCAATATACATTATTCATTTAACTATTAAATAATACATAAATATATTGTTAATTTATTTATCAAATAAATAAATATGTATAATTAAATTTTAATCTTAACATTATATTATTATAATAATGATATTTTAAAATCATATAATTTATATATTTAATTTTTTTAATATATAATATAATGTTTATAAACTAGCGTAGATCCATCTTAACCCTAGATCTATCAAGCGTGGGGGATCAAATCTCTTGAGGTGCACACCTTTCCTCAAGGTTTGCACTCTAAAAGAGGTTTGCACCTCAAGAGATTTGATCCCTCTCGATGATTGATAGATCCGGGGTTAAGATGGATCTAGGTTGGTTATGGGAACCAAGGAACAAAGTATGTATGAACTTGTTCTAGTGTTTAAACAATACACTATGTGTGAAAAGTTGTTTTAGGTTTGCAAGAACCCAATGTCTCTTAGTCATAYCGATCTTCTTTCCTTATAATATACATATAAAACAACACAACACAATCTTCTCCTTAGATTTAGGTAAAGATTAAGGTGACATAATATTTCCTTATAAGCTCTATATTCTCTCGACACTTAGGTAAAGTGAAGTTAAACTAGTCTAAGATAATCAATACTAGCATACATGCACCTACGAGAGGGATAAACAACTTTCCACCCTCAGTAGTATTCAATAAAAGATTAAATTGTATTTTTTTAAATGTGAAGTTAAAATAGTCTAAGATAGTCGTCAATTTTGGCATACATGCGTAAGCCCCACAAGCCATGAGGGATAAAAATTTTTCCACCCTCAACAGTATTTTATAAAGATTAAGGTTGCATGTTTTTTTTGCTAAGACTAATCCTCCTTGACTATCAAAGAGGACAAACATCTTGGAAAACTACTATGGAGTGCTTGGAATTTTTTTGCTCTACCTCAAGATCTAGTATTCAATAGGAAAATACTCAATGATATGAACATAGTCAAAGGCTAATGGTTGCATGGCTAGGATCTCTCAATCAGTGTTGGATCTAGCTAGGTCAAATCTCTTGGCATTCCCTTTGTCTTTTAGGGGTCTCCTCGAGATCTATGAGAGGTGGTTGTTCAAAGGGTGGAATGCAAGATCGCTAAGTGGGTCACCTAGCCTGTTTATTTGGCTGCTAAATTTCAAATATGCACCAAGGTTTTGGCGGCCACCCATGTTCACTACTTTTTCTATTGGGTAACTTCTAAAGTGCCCTATGACTGACTAGACAAAGCTCTTCACAACTTTCTCTAGGTTAATCTGGATAGGCGACCCGACTTCCACATAGCTAATCAGGAAATGGGGAAAGGCCACTTCCTTCACACATTACAAACTAACCATGGGCTATAAATGCTCTATTCCTAGCCTTGCAATGAATGCCAATTCAATAAAATTTAGCTCCACAATGTCCATAGTGTGGCCAAGTTGAAACCTTGAAACATCTATTTTGGTTAAATCCTCTTGCTAAGAAGGTATAGATTAGGTGGAGTCTACGTGTCAATAGTTTATGATGACCTCCCTTTCTTGGTGAGTTTCCTTGGTAGACGATCACCTTTCCTTGGTCATGGAATTTCAGGGTGCTTGGATGCTTTTTAGAGTTGAATTTCTCTTAGAGATTTGGAAGCAACACAATAACACCTTGTTTAATGTTGTTGTGGCATCTCACCAATTTTTTCGGTATAATGATGCACTAATACACACCAAATTAATTATGTAGATTGAAGTATAGTCTTAGAAGGTGTGGCTAGAGATGAATCACCTTCAATAGTTATTGGACTATTTTCATATATCCCCATGTACCATAAGCGGGGTGCCTCTAGACCCACCTAATGTTTACCCACTTGACGTCTTTATTTCACTAGCCCTCTCTCTCGACCTAGCTTGACAGGATCTAGATTTGTTGGCTTGAAAATATTTATCCATAGTTGGACTTAGCATAAGGTAGGTCGACAAGTCCAAGTGTGATGGGAGAGAACATACATATGGACACCTAGACCCCATGGATGGACAAGTTTCCCTATACTGGCATTAGTGATATCGAAGGGGCCCAAGCTCCCAAAGTCCTCCATTGATGGGTGGGAATCTATTGATCCCATTGATGTTGATCCTCTTGCTATAGGCTAGGGAAATAATCCTGATGATCATGACCAACCTCATCATGTGACTAACATGGTCATTATTTATCGTGTTTATGCTCAGATGTAGACCTTTTGTGGTTATGTTTATGACTTTGGCAATTTGATGGAGTGTTTTAGCATAAGATAACTCCTATTTATTGCACTTGATCCTTACCCTAATGTCAATATGGGGTGTTTTGTCTTGTGCTAGCCCCAATTTTGAGTTTTGAATTTGCTCATGGAGGTTGTGTGGACAACCCACTTTGTTTGTATTAAAGCTTGTACACATTTCATGTTAATAGAGCTTTAAGGAAGATTTATTAAAAAAAACATGAAGTACACGATTTCCATTTAAAACTTGATAGGAAAGTTTTCTCTTTTGTGGGATCATCACTAACAAGTCAAATGATCAATGTAAGTAAGGTTGATTAGAGGTTGTTTAGGAGATATTTCCAATGAAATTATCTCTCTAACCATTACTATAAAAGGGAAGTACAAGAGTTTCATAAGCTTACCAGTGAGATAAAGTTGCATCAATGCTAAAGCCATTGAATATTCTAAGCATTACTCAAATCATCAACAAGGGTGAGTAAGTTTTTGAGGTGTTGTGCATTTTATATGCAACGCCCTAGACCTCGAAGGATGCTAAAATAATTACATTTCTAGTTATGAATATTGTGGAGTTATTGATGCAACTAAAATAATTAAACTAATTCAATATATCATTTGATCAGGAACTTAGGAATTCTATTAGTCAAGTCATCTAGGGCATAGATTGATCCTTGGCTCTCTAAGCTCAATTCATCATAATAAACATCGCACTTGTAGAAATTAAACCACAATGTTAAGAGTAAATCACATCATTCAAAGCAGAAAATGAATACTATAGAAAGCAAGAACCATATCTAAAGTACATTTACTTAATCAAGACAATAACTATTCTACCAATCACATGATCATATTATGCCAATGGAAGAATCCAATAGAAAGTGCAACTACATAATAAATTGTTGTAATTAAACAAGTGAATATTCCTCAACAACCGACATTATTGTAAGATGATGGAAGAGGAACTGTAATATGTATACATATAAGGAATGCAAATGCAAAAATATGAACACACACATTATATGTGAATTCACATGTGAACTCTTTGAGTGGGTTTGTGCTAGAAGAGGGAAAATGAATCCATGTAATAACTCTTAATTCAACTATGTAATAACAAGTGCTTTCATTAATGGAAATTCTTTGAAATTACAATAATATTGTGCAACTAGTGAATTCTATTACGACTAAGAAGAATCTAATCAAAACTAAGTTGCAAATGAATGTATTTGTACTAGGGAGTTCTCAGATTCCTCAAAATAAATACTAGGGAATTCTTAGACTCCCCCCAAAAATCACTAGCTACCTTGTGGTGGTTAAATAACATGTTGGTGGGTTGTTGGATAAGTGATTTCTCAAGTCCATCGTAAATTGATCGTAACTTGGATTGTAAGATTTAAGTTATGTTGGCTCGCAATAGGTTTTGGAGTAAAAAAGACTCCACAACATATTTGTCTATTGGTTCCATAAATTATGATCATAATACTTTTGATAATGTCTTTTCATGATGAAGTGAATGAAGGATTGTTCCACAACAATGATAATTTTTTATATAAAGAAAAAGACAACAATAATAACTCATAATTAAACCTGGCTACTAACACATTTAATAAAAAACACTTGCAACTCAGGTAATTCATCACAAACCTTATAAACACTGCCAAAACATGGCAATTGCAAATAATTTATTAAGTACATTGGAGTGGATAAAAAATCGATAGTTTGACAAAAATATTTAGTTCAATGGTGGCATGATAAGGGCTCTCAACATATGAAAGGACATGGAAAATATGAGCAAAACATGTCACTTTTGAGGCTCATCATACCCCCCAATTGGACGGTTGCACACCCTTGTGTAACAAAATCTATAACCATTAGTCCTTCATTTTTGCCTTTGTCTCTTCCTATAGAGATTTCATTCACCAACTACTATAAATATCTTCTAGTTTTTCGTAGCTATTGTTTCTTTTTATTGATTCTCTTCTACTACCATTCTCTCATCTTGCTAAACATTACACCCCCTAATTGCTATGGGTACTATTTGGTTGTCCACAACTGTTGCTTGGTGTCCATTGTTCCCCTTCGTTGCTCATTGTTCTTATAAACAACGTTCTCTTAAATCATAGGAGATGAAGTGGGTCAAATCTTCCTTGGGGTAATAACCTTAATATTTGACAATTTATTTCCATCTCCTCCTTTCAGTGGTAGTATCAACCTCTCTAGATCCCATACATTAAGGATTAGGATGAAGTAAGAGTGAAAAATAAAATTTCAACCCAAACCAATTGAAGGTGATTTGATGAAGGATCTCAAAATATAACTCTACTATAAATAGGGTTGTCTAAAGTCTTCGAAATGAATTAGGTTCTCTCCTATATAATCTCTCTGGAAATTCTTCCCACTGTGTCCTAGCACTACAACATCTTATTTTATATGTTCCTACCATTATACTATAAATGACTATTACTTATAACTTCCTTTTCTCTAGAATGGGAAATGAAACAGGTTCCACCACTATCCTAACATGAGTCATCCAAAATTCCTTCGTTTTTGGATGTTTTTATCTAATCATTAATGCACTTTCCATATTGTTAGCCTTATACTTCCTCATCTCTTTGTATCTATTCTACTCATTTTTCAACAAATAGATGAAATCCCTAAGTTGTACACCCCCCACATAAGGGTTGGGAGACCATACAAGCAATTGTGGAAGAACATGGTTGTGTAGATATAACTCACACATCAACTTTTGTCTTTATAGGGAGCTACAGAAATAGATTTCATAGAAATCCCATGGGTTATGTATGTCCTAAGGGAAAATGAGATGTAATTCTTTCAATTGAGAATTTAAACCACTGCTCTTTTAAATATAATGTATACACCCTAGCTAGAGGTTTGCAGGCTTGCATTTATATTTTATACTCTGCAACCTTCTTGTCTAGATTTGTCATTTTGATCACCTCATTAACCTTCTCCCTAGTCTCTTCTAATTGTCTCAACAATTCCATCTTCAAAACCAAGTTTTCATTCCTTAATTTTTCCAAATCATGTGAGTACTCTATGGAAGTAATAACAAACTTTTGTATTAATGAAGAAACTACATGTTGATGGTCTTTGATTAAGATAAATTCTTGGCCTTGTGATTTTGCAAATATTCTCCATTTAGCAATCTCGACTTATGAAATGCAAAGCCAATTTACTAGTTCCTCGACCTTGTTGGTTGGTGTGAGTGGTGCATTATTCTCCTCATCCCTTTGGAACTTGAATGCCACATTCAAACATATGGTTTCCACTCTACAATAGGGGTTTGTGTGTCTTTTACTTATTCAATAATAAGAACTCCGAACCTTGGAGGAATAACACAGTCATAATGCTGAGGGGATTCTTCTACGTCAATTATAATCTTAAAAATGTGTGTTGAGGAACCTTCTTCACCATCCTTAGGAAGTTTTAATCTAGGTTCATCAACAAACTTTGGATCTCCTTATGTTTCCCTCAACTACTTCTCCTCTGAGAATGACTGTTGGGTTCTAAGGTTTTTTAGTAACAACTTTTGCWRGGTTTGTAGCCTCTTTAATTCGAGCACCCTTAAATTCCTTGGCTTGAGTACAAGTAAATTGTACCAAAATCATGACAAGTGGTTTTCTCTATAGAACACCCATTGCTATCAATTTGATTATCCATGGTGTGCAAGGACACCATTTATGCCATTTTGCACCTTTGTAGACATCCTTTGTAGTAAGAAGAAAGGTATGTTTATGTATTGTTGGTGACTCAAATGCTACAGTAATTTAAAATGATAGGCACACACAAGATTATGTCTCCTTTCATAGGTGACATAACACATAACTGTAGTGCAACCTCATCCCAAGGTCTAAGCAATGTTTCTCTTTTCACCCCCTTTCTGAGTATCTTCCATGAATTCACCAACATCTAGAAAGTTCTTTTGTGCCTCATGTGCTTTAGTCTTGCTTTTAAACCATTCTTCTCCTAATGGTGACAAACTAGTCACTCAAGAGATGGATTCTTCTACGGAATCTATGTTAACTCGTCTAACTGTAAGAACACTACATTGTAATCATTGAGTGAACTTCGTAGAAATGGAGTTGCTATAATGCCAGAGTCTGATAAAGAAAGGTATCCATCCTACTTGTTCAATCATTTGTAGCACAACAAGGTTGCTATGGAGAAGGTCTATCTTAGTATGTTCTCTTTTGTTCGGGCCACACCCATGTTTGATTGTAGAATATGGTTCTATAGTTAGATGCTCTGAAGAAACTTTGTAGTTTTTAAAAATTCTCCTTTACTACATTTCTGCCAATAAAAACGACTTCTTGACATTAAATTACACAAGTTAAAACTCATTGGCATCCTACTCCTCCGCACATGTGAAGCCTCATCTCCAATTCTCTCATGGACATTGGAGTGAATGCAAGGCCGACAAATTTGTCTTGGGAAACCATGCTATCAATTGATTTGTTACTATAACTACCCATAAGTTGTTAGCACTAAAGTATGATGTCACCCTTGATTATGCAACATTAAATTCAATTCTCCCAACACATCAGTCATTAAATCTAATCAATATCTTTCACTTCATTCATTTATGGATCATTCATTTTATTATGAAATTGACACTTTGTCGATGATTGAAATGAAACTATAGGATGCTAAGGAATCCACTAACTTATAGAGTGCTAACAAACTCCCCCAATTGAAAGGTTCGTCATCCTCAAGGAACTGAATATAATAAAGAATAGTCTTGGAAAATGGGTGAGATAGGCTAAGGTACAAGAGAAAGGGTGCGAAGTAGTACGATGGAGTCATGTGGGTGAAGAGAAATAATAACCATCATAGTCGTACTCAAAAATTAAAATTTCAAAGACCATTCAACAACATTGTAGGGAAAGTGGAAATGATTGTACCTAAATTACATATAGCTAATGAGAATGGTGGAAGTAGCAAGTGCAACTCTGGAGTAATAAAAAAGAAAAGGATGAATCAATAGGAATGATTGAATTGTGTGGCAACAACAACAAGTGAGTCCAACACTTTGTAGCAAATTGTTAGGAACATGGGTAGCAAAGGACTTGCTAGCTAGCTAGTTTTAAAGGACTCCTTTGTCTAATGATGCCTATAAGGGTTTTCATCATAAGATTTTATTTTTTTCTCTCTTTTTTATTTCTTTCTTTTTAGTGAGATGGTGAAGAGATGATACTTTGTCTTGAAGGAAATGATGTGTTCAATCACATTTAAATATTGTTCTTATCTATGCAATTTGAAGATGAATTCCACCTTGGTTAAGAGTATCTTATAAATATTTCACTTGTGGCCATTGATTGGGAGTGTTTTCATGCCTTCATCAATGGTATGAATCTAAATGGAGCCATTGTTGAAGAGTGTGTCAATATCATAAGGACCTATCCATCTAGTTCTGAGCTTACCCTTTAAGTCTTTAAATATAGAGTCATATAATAGTTCCTAATCACCAAATTGGAACAATTTTTTCTTTTATGAAGCAATCATGCCAACGAATTCATTGGCATTGAACAACTTCTGTATGAAACAATGCTTGATGGTAAATCTCATTTAAGGCATTGAGATGGTGAATCCACTCTTGTTGTGTTGCAGAAAGCTCAAGTCCTAGATCTAATGATGTTTGAAGAGTCTTAATATTGAATTCTATGTTTTGCCTTACACCATCTCTTAAGGAGTGAAACCAATGGTGGCATTCCAAGTTGTGTTATATGCCCATATTGCTTCAACAACTCCGTTGGCACATTCTTTTTTATGAACCCACACTAGTTTTGTCAATATGAGCTCAAGTTCTTTGTTTGCAACTTCTACTTGTCCATTTACTTTTGGATGGTAGCAAGTGGACTTCCTATGATGAACTTTGTATTGGTCAACCAAACATTTAATTAGATGTGAAGTAAATTTGGGGTACATATCTGTTACTATCTCTCGTGGAACACTGAATCTAGGTGAAGATATGATCATACAAGAATGCAACCACCTTGTCTTCCTTAGCATTCAAACATCTTGACTTCCACCCACTTTGTAAGATAATAACCACACACCATATATATATATATATATATATATATATATATATATTTATTTGACGGTGGCTCAATTAGCTTAACAAATTGCAATGCCCATTTTTCAAATGGTTCCAAGGGCACTTGTGGCTGTAGAAGTATTTCATCAATTTGAGTACGTTTACCCATTCATTAGCATTCATTGCATAATATAACAAATTCCTTGGCATCCCTATAAAGAATTGGCCAATATTAGCATGCAACATGAATAATTTAGGGCTGTCCCTTTAAGGGAAAAATGACCCCAATTTGGCTCATCATGATAGGCATGGGGCACATCAAGAATTTTATCCTCACAAAGGCAATGACATGACACATGATTAGGTCCCATCTAGAACAAGTTCCCTTGAATCCAACTATATGGAGTACTTTTCCTAATGAATCCACAACATTCTTTATGAGAAATGATGAAGAAACTTTCCAATAATACGTAGTTTGCAATAACAACAAACAAAGTGGTTTGCAATGACACAACAAAGAAATGTTTATTTGGAAAGGTGTTATCCATAGGTCCTTCCTTCGGGCTATTAGATAATCGAGACAAGAAATTTGCAACAACATTCTCTTAGCTAAGCTTGTCAAGTATGGTTAGATCAAACTCTTCAAGTAAGAAAAACCATCTAATAATTCAATCACTAATAACAATTTAATTCATAAGATAGAAAATAACTGAAGGATTCATTTGCACAAAAATGGGGTGTCTAGTAATGTAGTGTTTGAATTTGTTGATGGCATATATCTTTGCAAGGAATGTTGAAATATTGAAACATATGAATAAACATGAAATGATGTTAAACAAAAGAACTTTACTAATCTAGCCTCCTATCCATACAAAATCATATATCACAATAAGAAAGAGACAAAAGAAAAATGAGAGAATACACCAGATATATGTTGTAAAACCCTAAAATGGGGAAATATCCACAAAAATGTATTCTCTACTTTATTCTTTAGAAATCTCCAATCTTACACTTGAGAGTACCTCCACAAATGATTTACCCTTTACAAAGAGAACACTTTTCCATTGTGTCTCATGGGTCTCTCTTACCTCTATTGTATACAAAGACATATGGATCAATTACATCCCAATAATACATGTGGGATAAATGTAATTTCACCTCTTTTTATAATGAAAGACAACAAGAGTGTTTTAATCCATGATGAATGTGGGTTAACTCTCTTTTACATAAGTTTACAACTTATTAGACATTATTACCTTCCAAAGTAGCACATTCCAACACTCCCCTTTAATGATGACCAGGAAGAAAGAATAGTTATGGAGGCATTACAATAAATTCCAACACTTTCTACAAGAATAAAGACAGACAATACCTTCCAGATTGACACTGACACTTATGGACGAAGATTTCATTACATCAACACTCCCCCNCCGATGACAACTTCCCGCATTCCCAACAACGTTCAAAGACGCACAAACTTCGCCTCTGTCATGGATTTGGTGAAGATATTTGCTTCTCATTGAATCATGAAATTGTGCTCGAACCAAGTTGTACAAGGAACTCTTGCAAAACACCACAACAATGTACAAAAATATCAAATGGCCAATACAATAGAACATGTGGCTAACAGACAATCATCACAACCATAACTCAATTGATAGTTGAAAGAACTCTTGCAAAACACCACAATAGTGTACAAAACCCTTAGATGTCCAATACAACAGAACATGTGGCAAGCAAACAATTGTCCCAACCAATCTGACATGTGCAATAATACTGCAGTAGACGCATTAAGAATACACGAACCTCAGATCTATACATCAAAATGTTTCCAGCAGATAGTCTTCACAACCAAACAACTCTACCGAAGATTACATTGTGAATACAAGACTCCAATGGTCTATCAATCGAAAAATGATCTCCATAGATAATCATCATGACTTTACAGTAGAAGATGACATTTCATTACATTATTACTGGAATATGGTGATATGAAATGGAATTTCATTACATTCCCCTTGATTACAACTTCAAACATCCCAGATGTCAAGGATACGTTGAAGAGAGGAACAATGTAAGAATCCATTACCACTGCAAACAAATCCTTAATAAAGTGCAAGAAGAAGAGACTTGCAACTATCAAGAATCAATGCCTCTTGATGATCTACGCAATCGACTGCCAAATACCCTGGCTTCCTCTGTTGAGAGAAATAAACAACTATAGATCTTATCAATGAGAAAACCCAAGTGAAATCTAGGTTGTACAGTGCATAAGGAAGGAAAGCCCCAACTATATAGACTTCATCGTAGGCACAAAGAGGGGAAAACACCCAAAAACCCTCAGGTTCGAGGAAAAAAGATCTTCAAAGTGCAGATTGATCCCTTGCACAATTAGATCGACCTCTAAACGAGCAGATCAGACCCTTACATAGTCAGATCAACCTCCAAACGAGCATATTTCTCTGCTTTGAGCAATAACATGACCGTACGGCCTGCGTGGAGGGAAAAAAATTCCAACAATTTAGAAAAATTCACCCAACAAGCAAATTGGCCTCCAAACGAGCAGATCAGACCCTTGCACAATCAGATCGACCTCCAAATAAGAAGATCAAACACTTGAACAATCATATCGGCCTCCAAATGAGCAGATCGAACCCTAACATAGTCATATCAACCTTCAAACATGTAAATTGCTTTGCTCTTAGCAAGAACACAACCGTGTGGCCTATGCAGAGGGAAAACAAATGCCCAATAGTTCAAAAAAATCCGTCCAACAAGTAAATCAACCTCCCATAGGGAAGATTCTCAGCCTCAAACTGCAAATTGGCCACTTGGACAATAAATCACATCCTTTCCCAACAAATCAACCTCTCTTTTATGCAAATGCGCATTCTTTTATGGAAATTGGGAAAAATCACCCTCTTTTCTTTGCAAAAAATGACCGTACAACTGATAAATTCGGCCCCCTTTGGCAGATCGACCTCCGAAATATGCAAATCACTCAAGTTTTATTGCAAACTGGAAAAACAATGTGACATGCAACGAGAAAAACAAAATCCATACAAAAAATGGAGGTCATACGGTCCGTACGAGCAATAGGGAGGAGGGGGACCGACACGGTTGGATATATCACAAAAAATCGATCACAAGGAAAAAACAATCACCCAAAATGACCTCTCGATCAAAAGTTATGAGCTTTGGAAGAATTGGCTAGGTTCGATAAAAAAATTAGGCCTGGTAAAAAAAATAGTTTCAGCAAAATACAAAACCAAAAAAACTTCAGGTTTACCAAAAAATTAAAAAGACCTAGGCTAGGCTAGGCAAATTAATTAAAAAATGGGCAAACGATAGTCGTTTTTGAGGAACCAGCAGTCGATCTTGGCTGAAAGCTACATTCCAGAGACAATAGTTAGATCAGATTAAAAAAAAAAACAAAAAAACGCACATAAATGTGAGAAATCTACAAAACAAGTGTTAGGGTTTTGAGAAAAAAATACCGATCTTGTAGAAAAATGCCAAGATCTAAAGAGAAGTCTTGATAGCTACTAGATTTGACGATAAAACTACAAAAAATACGGAGAGCCCAAATAAATATGAAGAAAATGATGTTGTAATTTTTATTTATTGAAGGAGGTAGTGTATAGTAACCTGCTCTGATACCATGTTGAAATATTGAAACATATGAATCAACATGAAACAATATTAAACCAAAGAACTTTACTAATCTAGCTTCCTATCCATACAACAACATATAATCACAATAAGAAAGTGACAAAATAAAAATGAGAGAATACACCGGATATATGTGGTAAAACCCCCAAAACAGAAAAACATCCATGGGAAGTTATTGTTTGCTTTATTCTTTAGAAATATCCAATCTTACACTTGAAAGCACCTCCACAAATGCTTTACCCTTTACAAAGAGAACAATTTTCATTGTGTCTCATGGGTCTCTCTTAACCCTATTATATACAAAGAGATATGTAGGAATTACATCCCAGTAATACATGTGGGATAAATGTAATTTTACCTATTTTTATAATGAAAGATAACAAAAGTGTTTTACTCCATGATGAATATGAGATAACTCTCTTTTACATAATTTTACAACTTACTAGACATTATTACCTTCCAAAGTAACACATTCCAACAAGGAACTCTTATTTACTGATAGTGTAGTTAAGCTCAACCTTGAAAATATCATTTTAATATAATAAATTGCATACGTTTCATCAACATCCTTTTTCCCTAGAACAACCCCTATAACTCTCTTGGAAGAATAAATATGGATATGGAAAGGAAGATCCTATTGACGAGAGGAAATGAATGTTCCTATGTCAACTTTTTGACCAAACCAATAGGAGGCATGAATGATCATTTTATAGCCTAAGTTTTAACATAATATCATTCTTCATGATAAGTCAAACAAGATAACATCAAATAAAAGAGAATATGTATGCAAAATTATCCTAAACATATAACAAGCGTGATGTCATACATATGTGTACCAAGAACATAACAAACACATGAATGATATCCTCTTGCCACTTTAAATTTTTATGTGAATTATTTTATTAACAACAAGATCTAAAACTAACAAAGGCACAAACACGTAACATTAAGTAAAAATAGAAATTGAAATTCGTATAATAAAAATATAAAATTTGATATATACCATGAATGAGAATGACATTCAAGTGAAAGAAGGAAAAACAAGAACTCAAAGCAAAGAAATATGAATATGAAAAAAACAGTCTTCTTTATTCAATATTTCTTCATCAGTACATTAGAATGACAATCTTAAAGCTTTTTTAGACTTATGCGAAAGTCTGGACTAGAAACATGTTCTTGCATAGATAGCTAGCGTTTATAATATCGCTTGGCTACTGTGTATATTAAAAACAAAAGATTTGGGTTGACAAAGTTGCAACAAACTTCTATGAATGCTTTTGGACACTGGTATTAGTCTCTACAACCAAAAATCCAATTAGATAAGCTGATGGTGGAAAAAATAGACTTTTGCTTCAGTGATCAAACAATAACATATACCTTATGCAAACAAAAAGATTAGGGTTTGACCTCCCGTTTTTCCATTTATAAAAGAACTCTTGCTATCAGCAGAACTGTTAGACCCTAGCAATTCTTAGTGCATTGATAAGGAATGACTTTTAAAAACGAGAAAATTGCTTTAAGCATACCATAGCGAGTTTGGAAAAAAGATCTCGACACTTTTCAAGGCTTGAACCATTATACTGTTTGCTACCAAGAAGTTGGTAACTTCCAATATTTGCTATCAACAGAAAAATGTTTAACTGTTTATATGTGGTCACATGGGCAGACCACAAGTCACTTTGTAACATCAAGCTAACTCAAAATGAGGTACAAGAATATACCAAATAGAACAAAGTTTTAAATATGGATTTTAAACAAAAGTTAAAAAGGGGGGCCTCCCTTATCCATAGGGTTTGACGAGCTCTGATAATTTCCCTAATTATTCTTAACATCATATATATATGCAACATAATACCAAATTTAATCATACGACACAACCATCATATTCATGCAAAGTTTCATATATATATAAAATCAAATGAGTCTGTAAACTATATTATTACTTGCATTGTTCGTAACATCATTTAGCATTCACTCCACAGTCCAAATATACATATTCTTGGGCTATCCAAGCTATAAATAAATTCTTGTAATCAAATATCAGTTTTGGAAATGAAAACTCAAGTCAAACAAAGACCCATTTTGAACTAACATAACTGAGCTTTAATATATGCGATTCTTTTTATACGCGTGTATAACCACAACAAACACAATTGATATTCATCGTTGGTATGTTGCTTGTATAACACGAACCGGACCCATGAACAAAATTAGACTGATAACTAGAGGCAAGCAAAGATACTCAACAACTCATTTCTCTTTAGAACCAAACACAAGTATCAAATGCGTTTTAGTAAAATCGAGTGTTCATAACCAACGAGTAGGGTATCAGGTTAATAGAGTGAGGGAACAAAACTTCAACATTCTTTTAGGGGCATATGCAACATATAACAAAGGCATAATAGGTTAATAGAGTGAGGGAACAAAACTTCAACATTCTTTTAGGGGCATATGCAACATATAACAAAGGCATAATATGTATGGTAATGTACAATAGAGATGTAGTGACATACTTATCATACCTAAGTGCACATATAATCCTTTTCCAAATTATTTTAGCCATACATAATTCTTAGAACAAACACAACATCCTTTCGATATGCGAATGCAAGCGTAGACTTAAAGGGTTCAAGATATCCTTTATTTTGTTCATACAGTGCCAAACATATGAATATACAATCATCTACAGTCTGAAATGGCTTTCAAACACAACATACTGTATATAGCCTTGAAGCCATAGAAGAGGCTGGGCGCACGTTATATTTACAGCTTCGTCCACAAATTGCTCATAACGAATACACAAATGGAAACAAATTTGGGAAGAGGCTTATGGTGATAGGGTCGAATGACTTGGCTTCGAGATGACAGGGGATGAAGGTGAGCGAGGTCTTGTTCATAACGTGGACATTAACTATTGCAAAATAAACCATAAGTATAACATGGAAAAGAACGACTCTTGATAATCAGAGCTAGGGTATGATGGTGAAAATAAAATGAACAAACTGATGGAGTTGGCTATGAAAACTTAGATAAAACCAACACATAGATATCGTGAGTGATTAACCATATGTATCTAAGTGCTTACCTTTCCTTTCAAATGAAGCATCGAGCCATAACTGTATCCTCCAAGTCCTTGAATGATCGAGACCACCACCAGGTTTGAGAGACACAAGTCATTATCCTCCATACGGTTTCAAATAGGCGGCTCGAGCAGAGCTCCCAAGCTTGGCCATACCACAAAGAAATGAATGTGAGCCAAAATGAAATTGACGTCATCAAACCAACAAATAGACCGTGAGCTAGTTATGCGTGCAAAGTAAAAAATGGCAGTAATCTTGAGTTGAGGCCATTGCCATTTGGCAAAGTTAAACTATGTGTGGGGTTCAATGTGATACATCCACCATTGATCTTGCACCTAGCACCTTCAATGTGATGGACGTTGGGTCGGCTTCCACTATATCACGCATTAACTCATGGCTCGAAACTTGAGCTTCATATCTCATGGTGTTGAGTGGTAGATTCGTGGTACACAAAGCATCCATGAAATTTCAAACTTGCATAATATATGTCCATGTTGCCAATTTAAACCATGCTTGCAAATGTATACACAAGATCAATGATATAACCGTGTAACGTATTATAACCATTGCGATTTTGAATAAAACATGGTATATAATATATCAATTCTTATGGGTTTTGATATATATATATATATATATATATATAATTTTAATATTGTTTATAAAAACAATATAGCACCCATATCATAGACAAACTAGGAATTCATGAGGCCACCACCATATGTTAATAAAAAAAAAATATGCATGATAACCATGCCAATTGAAATATTCCAGATCATATGTTTCTTTTACTTTCATTTGTGCCACATAAACAAAAATTGAGTCGGTCTTCATACTGTGCAACCAATGTAAACATGATTTTCTTAGGAAAGACCCCCTTTTTTTCTTTGTTTGTAACACACAACAAGTATATCAAAGGCAATTTAAATGGTGAAAAATGATTGTGAGAACAATGGTGAGGTCAAGAAAGTGAAAGAAACACATAATTTCGCAATACTTTGTGGAATTTGATCATGATACCATTAAAAGCATCAACACCAATTAGGTCCTCTCAACATAGGAGTTGAGACTAATTTTTCTTTCAAAACTTCAAATGATTTTTGACGTTTTACAGTTCGAAGAAATGCAACGTCCATTGTAAGAAGGACAGATAGAGATGCTAAATTTTTACTAAAGTCTTGAATGAATCCTCTGTAATACCTAGCATGCCCAAGAAAGATATATTCATCTTGTTGTTTTTGGGGTATGGGTAAGTCATGGATAACAACAATTTTGGCAAGGTCGAGTTCAATATTGGAAAATGATATATGGTTCCTTAACACTATTCCCTTATTAATCAACATGAAGCATTTCTCTATATTATGGGATATGTTCATATCTTGATGATAATGATGAAGCACATTTTTTAGATTAGTGAAGGCTTCTTCATAGGAGTTATCATAAAATGTGAAGCCATCCATATAGACTTCTACACACTCATAAACTAACTCTAAAAAGATGATGGGGGCACTACATAATTGAAAGGTAGAACCCTATAAGTGAATGTTCCCCATGGGCATGTGAATGCTTTCTTGTCTTGGTCCTCAACAATAATTTGGATATGCTTGTAGTCACTGAAACCATCAAGGAAGGACAAATACTTCCCTAACAAAACATCCAGACTTGGTCAATGAAGGGAAAGGGAAAGTGGTCCTTTGAAGTATCTTTTTTAAACTCTAAATATTCAATGCACACCCTTCATTTCTCCCTCTTTTAGGGACAACTACTAGTGCAAAACCCCACTATTTGAAAATGGGTATACAAAACTAGTGTTTAACAATTTTTGAAGCTCTATTTTGACAATATCTTTAAGGCTAGGCTTCATTCATCATTGAGGCTGTCGAATTGGTCGAGAGCCATCCAAAATATAAGATGATGTTTGCAGATATTGGGGTCAATTCCTTTCATGCTAGATATTCCCAAGCAAAAGCATAGTTATGGATTTGAAGCAAGTTAATTAACTCTTGCTATTGCTTGGAATTCAATTGGTTAAGGTTTTTCCTGGAAGAATTTCCACTATAGTGATCAATGGATTTAATATTTTAATAGTGAAGACATCATCCAAGTACCTAACATTAATCAAGCCACTTGTACTTGAAAATTCATCTTTTGCTATTACATATCTTTCATTGAGTCTCCATTATTGAGTTCACTTTCATCAAATTATGTAAGACATTCTTGAATCTAGACTTTGAGGGGTAAATGCTTTTTACATGGTACCTAACATTAATCAAGCTACTTGTACTTGAAAATTCATCTTTTGCTATCACATATCTTTCATTGAGTCTCCATTATTGAGTTCACTTTCATCAAATTCTGTAAGACATTCTTGAATCTAGACTTTGAGGGGTAAATGTTTTTTACATGAAATTGGAAATCGTGAAGGCATTAGAGAAGTCCAAAATGGTTATGCAATGTCTTTAGTAACATAAATGAAGAAGCCCACTTAGTAGTGTCTACTTCCTCTAGGGATCAGGATAGGTCAACCATAGGATTGCAATAATTGCCACCTATTTCAAAAAATGTTTCAATGTTCTTCTAATGTCTCATGGCCTAAACATAGGCCACAAGAGGCAATGCACTGCACATTGCAACTCTAAGTCAACGGAACACAGATGAACTACAACCCAGTGTTGCAAACAACTTGGACCATAACCATTAAGTAGGTAATTACCATGTTGTGGAACTTTATTCCAAAATGTAGTCTTTATAGCTCTATTAAACCAATGGGGTTTAATGGGGCAATAAAAGAAGATGGTTGGGGTGGATATAAAAGCCACAACCATGCTCTATGGCCAACATATAGGTGGCTAATTACCTAATTGGGGGACCTTCCTCCAACATGGAGTCAATGGTTGGAGTGGATACAAAAGCTAGGGACATGCGCTATGGCCAATGAATGGGTGGGCAATTATCAAAATGTGGAACTTTCCTTTAACATGCAACCTTTACTATTTTAATTATTACAACCTTTACTACTTTAATTATTACTTCATTTTGAATTTGAGGTATTCATATGGCCAATGGTCCATTAATTTTTGGTATTACTTAACATACGAAGAGAATAAACATGAGTAGTAGTTCCATTTTGTTATTTATTATTATTTATATGATTTATTTTGCTATTACCCTCTGTCAACATTTCAGATTTCTGTATGTGGCTAAGATGATCCAATGCTCAACTAATATTAACCTATTTTTTTTATTGTAATAACCCTCTAATTTCTTATTTTACCTATCATTAAAAACTATTTTTAATCTAGGAAATGATGAAAGAGTTGCAAAAGCTATTCACTTAAATTAAAATATAATTTAGGCTTCAATAAGCTCCCAAACAATAGCCATCAATTAAATACAGCGATGCAAAATCTTAATTCAATAGACAAAAGCAATTGTTTGAAAAAATGGTTCAAAGAATATTGAGAAATCAGTTAATGCAAAAGCTCAGATGTCAACGGGAAGATAGAGAAGTTATTCAAGAAATGAGTAGAAACAGGATATTTTATACAAAGGAACTGGAACGAATAAATGGTTATAAGCCAATGACATTCATAAAATACATATTACCAACCAATACACCTTACGGTGACAAAAGACTACTTACAAAAGTTGTCACGTTGTTATGAACAGGATCACTTATGTGGTCATATAAGTTTTCTATAGGTCCTTTGCCAGTCAGGGCAGCTTGAGCATAGAAACCCAGCCAAGCTACCATGGCCAGACGACCATTTTTAATTTCTTTTACCTTCAATTCTTCAAAAGCAACAGGGTCCTTTGACAACCCCAACGGGTCAAACAATATTCCTCCAGGGTAAATTTCATCTCCCGGTAAATAGATGCCTAGAGGTTCTAAAGCTTCAATCCCACAGTACCTTGCATACTCAGGGCCAACCTGTGAACAGCCTCTAATATGTCAGTTTACTAATTATGAAATAAGATACATGTTCCAAAAAATAATATGGGGGTACTGAAAAAAAAAAAAAAAAAATGTCCATCTTTCCATTTCCCAAAACTAAAGAAAAACAGATTTAACTATCAAGAAGGTTGCTTCAAGCATCCACTGCATACCAAACTGCATAGAGAAGAGCATTCACCATTGGCTAGGTATGAGAATCATAGTTTAAAAGAAAGGCAGGATGACAAAGGCCAATTAGAATTAAGAGAACAACTCCGCATGGTAGCAGAACAAAATTATTTAACAAGGCTGCTAAGGCATCAGTCAGAGTACAAAAAACATAAATCCTCGAAAATGCGTATGCAACTTGTGGTAACATAATAACTTAAATAAGTAAAAATTCCGATTCCGATCTGTTTGTAGAGTGCTTGTTCCTGCTAATTCTACATTATCAATTGAATTCATAGGCACAGATCACAAATTTACAAATTTGCCAGTCTTCGCAGCTGTCCAAGACAAAGTATTCATGTCCTTCTTTCCTCCTTTGGTTAGTTTTGTGAAATAAAATATCCAAATACTCTCTCTCTCTCTCTGGGTGGGCAAGGGGGTGCGGGGAACTCGCTTCAGCATGTCCTCTTTTTCCGTTATAGTTACTCTGACTCACATGTAACAAAAGGAACTGCACTGCTCCATGATGCATAATGCCTTTCTTTAATTCTCATAGATGAGGAAATGAAGCCTGTTGGTAATCTCTTGGGATAGTTTATTTCGCTATCTCCATGGCCTATGGAGCATCATTATTAATTTCAAAAGAGAATACTACTATTTCACTCGTCCATTTATTTCAATAAACCTGCAAATCACTAAGTCTAACATATTTGCAGTATTTCAATAAATATGGATTTCCATATTGTAATGTTCCCAAGTGAGTTTTGCTTGGAACATTTGAAGTCTTGTGTTTTCTGGTTGTGGTATTTTGTCAAATAGTATGCGGTTTGTCTTCTAGGATTTGTGTTAGGGTTTATTCTTACAGTTTTTACAGAAAATAAATGATTTATATGAAGAAGCAACAATTAAACAAGAAGATGCAAAGAGAATAACACAAGGAAATGGCCACAATACTTCAGATTTGTATTTTATTTAAATATATAAGCTGACCTCCATACAAGAGATGAACATATCTGGAATAGATACAGAAGAATAATAGTTGTGGCTGATAGCATCTCCAAGATACAATAGAGAGAAGAGACCTAGGCTTCCTTGAGCCTCCAATAGCCGCATGCAGAAGATCTACAAAATCCAACTCGTTTCCTTCCTCCAACTGCTGAGTTTCCTAGCTGAGTTGCGCTCCTCTCTGGCTGAGAACTCCTTCATAAATTCGGCCTCTTTGAATCTGGCCTCCAAACTCTAAGAAATGGCTATAAGCTCGTGGATCTGATGGAGTCTAACTCATATGAGAAGATACCCTAGCTGTAGATGATAAATCTAACCCCAAACCACCAAATCCCTCTTCACAAATGCGCCCTCCTTCAGTAAATTCGCCCAAGGATGAAAATAAATAAATATGCAGAGAAAACTCTTCCAACACTGATGAGAAAAGGCGCCCTGGTGATGACAAAGACCTCTGAAGTGAGATTGTAATGTTCCCAAGCCAATTTTTTTCGCTTGGAACACTAACTGACCACTGATTAACTTATGTTTGTGTGTTTGCTTGCAGGTTGACTTCTTAAGTTCGGCCTTAGGGTTTATATTCAGTTATCAAGCATAGATTTGAAGATATAATCAATGGAAATAAAAGATATGACCATTAACACAAGATATGGAACCAAACAACATAGATCTGACCTTTATTGATATAATAAGCAAGAACCTGTTGACCGCCTATTCAGCTAGGGGTCAACTCACGTGCCGTGAAGATGCATCACCAGA
>JASDQU010945263.1:490-13729 GCA_032191745.1 Picea mariana
CAACCAATGGTTGAATAGGCTGAGAGATTACAAGGTATAAAGTTACCTCACCCCCCAAACGAGGAGTGGGATCAGTCGATGACTGCATCAGCCTGACCACTTTCTCAACCAATGGTTGAATAGACTGTGAGGAAACCTCAAAAGACTCGGAATCAGAAGAGATTGCAGACAGGAACCACAATCTTTATACCTCTGGAATGCTAGGGCACAAATGAGTAAGGTGATTTCCCTTACAAATATTACAAGGGAAATTAGGCTTACGTCTTCTCCATCTAGCTTTCTCAATAGAATTAATTCCCCCAGCATGACTAGCAGTGGTTGGTTTCACATCTCCAACATGACTTGCAGAGGTTAGTGATGGGTCAATAACATGACTGGTAGAGGATACAAACCTATTACCAGTATGCCTAGCAGTGACTGGACTTTTCCCCTAGCATGACTTGCAGAGGGTGAGTGTGTGCCCCCAACATAACTTGCAGAGGCTAGGTGATGGTCTTCAATGTGAATTGCAGAGGTTGTCGACCTATTTCCAACATGAGTTGTAGAGGTTGGTGATTTTTTCTTCCTATTCTTCCTCTTTCTATTTCATTTATACTTCCAGTTACTAGTAACTGTACTTTCACCAGAGGCAGGAGAAGGAGGAGGAGAAGACTTTGCTGATGAAGAAACATCAATAGGGTGCCCATGACATAAAGTGCTTAACTGAGAAGCGTCAGGAGCATTTGGGACATTTGGAATGGTACCCAACCAAACCGGTAATCCCACATTCAACCCAGGAATGTACAAAGTGGCCATCAAAGGGACACCAACATTTCTGAAGAAAGGAAAAGCACAAGAATCCCCTTGCAAAGGGTTCCTTGATTGGTATCATATGGAAATTTAGCCATGAATATCTTATGCATAGGTTCTCCCTTTGCAGGATCATTCAAGTCCATAAAAGTCTCACACACTGACTCTGAAGAACCAGTGTTATCAAAACAACGCCTATAAAGAGGCAGCTCCACATTTCTAAGTGGGAGACTGAAAAGTCCTCTCAACCGGTGGAGTGGGCGATCTACCACCCTAGGTTAGAGACCCAAAGCCACAACTGACTAACTCACTGTGGAAAACTAGGGAGAACAGAGCACACACTAAAAGTTCCTAAAGGCAAATCAAGAAAACGACTAACTAGTTGGAAGAATAGTTACACCAACCAACACTAGAGAAACTTATCAGTACAAGTGCAACTCGAATACGAAAGCACCCTCTGGGCATACTCTGCAAAGCGTGGCCTGATGTCTACCCTAGTTACTATGGTATACCCTCGCGGTCACCTGTGTAAGTCCCTAAAATAAAGGCAACTAGGTTTCCATCTCATGAACAATCACCATGTGGGTACAGTCGACAGTCGAGTGGACCGCAATGAACAAGGTATCAAGCCCAAAACCTATCAAGGGTATCAAAAGAAAGTGTTTTGAAAGACGATTGAGGACCTCGAATGGATTTGAGACCCATGAAGCTCCGTGGAAAAAGTGATCAACGGAATCCCAAGACAAGTCCTTTATATGTGTTCCCCACTACGCTTGGTCTAGCTTTGGAGGGGTTATCTCCGCTATCTTTCCGTACGCGACCTTGTGTTTAGCCCCCTGTGTTAGAGGGGGGTCCCAGATAATTTCCACGTTACTAGACTTATACACTCCTTAGCACGGACTCATATTTTTGTTTTATAGCCTTGAAGAGTTTCCTCTCCAACCTAAATCAAGGCTCTAGCCTAATCTAGTTGATGGACCCTACAAACATAAAGTCTAGTAAATTTTAATTAGCGTTCTTTTTACTGGCTTGATTTACTCAAAAGGATACGGTAGTGCAATTGATGGTGTTAAGACTCTTGTGAAAAATGATGAAACTTATATGAACAATGGCAAAGAATGATTATATTTCTTTTTTTTTTCCTTTTGAAATGCTTTTAAAATTAGAAGAAAACACAACGCTATGCTAATTTCTTTTTCTTTTTCAAATAAAAATGCAAAGAAAATGCCAAGAAAGAAAGAGATCTAACAAACTAAGTTTTTTCTTTATATTTTCTTCCAATCAAAGCAGAAATAACAAAATATTCTAAAAGAAACTGATGAATGCACGATTCATGCCCCCCCCCCCCACGACCATGAGGGGGAATTTGTTTTTTTTAAATGCAACTCATTTTTCTTAAAATTTCAAGCTAAAAATAAGTTAAAAAAACTAGGAAACACAAGAAATGTTCTAAATGAAAAAGAAAGCTATAATAGAGTCCAAACCTAGGCTAATATGCTATGACAGAGACCAAGAACCCTGAGAGATATAACTCTTGAAAAGGAAAAGGATGATTGCCTCTCCTTAAACAAAACATTTCTCAACAGGTAGGTTGTTGACAGTTCAACAGCCAGCGTGTGCACGTGAGCTGTGTAAGGTCAGAGCATGTGTACACACATGCAGACCGTATGTAGGCTGTGTGTACCTCTGCAACTCTTCAAAAATGAAAAGAAAAGAAATCAAGCACTGGCAGAGACTACTGGTATTGAGAACCATAATCTCTTGAAGACTCAGAAACTTACTTTGACAGAAAAAGAAAACAATTGAAGGAAAATTTCATAGAACAAAACCAATCTGAGGTGAAACCTAAGCTACAAAACTACAAAAACAGAGACTAGAATGAGTTCCAAAAAAAACCTGAGAAGGATTACTTCTGACATGGGAGAGGATGAATTCCTCTTTAAAAGAAATTTTCTGAAATCATACATGCAATTGACACTTCCTTAGCTAGCGTGTACACGCGGGCTGTGTGAGGGTAGGGTGCGGGTACACGTGTGCAGACCTTATACAGGCCACATGTACCTCTGTGGATCTCAAAAAAAATATGCAGTCAAGAAAAGAAACAGAGATAACTGGTATGGAAGACCAGAATCTCTGTTAGCTCAGAATTTTGGAGAAACTTTAAAAACCGGAAATGAAACCAGTTCTTAAAAATACCCAAGAAAAAACATTCCCAAAAACCCTAGAATTCCTCAGTATGGTCGCCAATTATGTTGTGGGTGGGAAATCCCTCCTACAGACTAGCACTAAGGGTTTTATCATGCATGCATAAATGACCTAAAGATTCTTACTTTTTACGATCATCCCATGCCTAGACCCCCATTACTCATATGTAAATACAAGGCTCAAGAGATTAAGTTGACGTACCTTATTCTTCGTGTTTGATGTCGATCCCTTTTCGCGCTTGGTCGTTCTTTGACTGCAACTCTCCTCCCAATGTTGACCTACATTCACTAAAGACAAACAAAGAAATCCACATGCATTTGATCTATGAACTAATGGGTTAGAGATTTAATCAATCATACAATCAATATTTCAATAATGACAATCTCATATGGCGGGACAGGAAAAGAAATTCTTTTATTAACTTCACAATGATACCTTACAATGATAAAGTTGGCTACTGCTCCTTGATCCTGGTCCTGGGCTCTTCTTCCATTGTCTTCCAACTGCTTTACTCTATACTTCTCTTTGCACAAGGATGGCTAAAGGCTAGGACAAAGGGAATGCTCAATTGGGTATAGCTAATTTACTATGATTCTCCCCCTTTCAAATGGGACCCCTAACCCTTCTTTTATAGGCTAGAAGAAGCTAGGTATTTGGTCGAGTGACCAGCCATGCATGGCCGAAAGTTTTAGTTAAGTTACCCAAAGTTTTGTGTTCCATCAACAACTTTCCTTTTTCCGTGATTTTGTAGGTACACGCAAGTTGTCTTGGGTTAGCTAGCTTGTACACACGTGCAGTAATGGAGCAGGGTGTGTGGGCCTTTATAAAATGGGTTTTTAAGAAGAGTTGTTTAGCAGTGCTTTGACAAAGAAGGAATCTGAAATGGCCTGATGCCAGGTAAGCATGTCTGGTGCAAATTAGGGTTATAACAGATACCAGGAACATACAACAACTCTTATATTTTCTTTATGTATGAATACCTATTTGTGTACATACATTCACTTATATATATGTAACCCTATTTCATGTTTAATAAAACATACAATATCTTTGTTATTTTAGCCAAGTGAGCGCATATATATGTATATACTAACATCACATAAACCATCACATTCCTAACAATTAATAATCAAGTAGAATATTGACAAGGAATGGAAGCAAAGGTACATATTTGAAATTTTGATGATGGGACACAAATGGAACAACCACGTTCCACCCAATCGTAGAACATCACAACCAAGTTTACTTGCTCTATTCACCCCCTAGCCTGACCATGAGTCCATAAGGGAAAACTGAGATGATCCTCCTTTGTTGCAATCACCTTCCACAGATCATAAATTACATTGCCTCACACTATTAGTGTTCATAACAGCAGGTAGTTTTCTTTCTCCAACATACTAAGCAACATCTTGCCTCCTCCATATGTTGTATTTATATTCATCTTGTGCCTTAGCCTTTCCTTCCCTCCTTGGGAAATTTGCAGCTTTATGAATCCCTGATTTTTAGGGGCTACTAGTGGTAAAATCCCTCATTTTCCACTTGTAAAAATCATCCTTAAGGCAACTCAAATTTGTTCCCCACTAATAGAGTCATGGTCAGTTATTTTTAACCTGCCTGTTCCATTTGTCTTCCAGCATTTAATTTATAAAAAAGTTTGTCTTTCACATTTTTTACAATCAAAGAAGTTAGTTGGGAAAGTCAAATATTTTCCCAATAGTCATAAATAATTAATTACAATAATAAAATCCCAAATTCGGATTTTCCATAAATGGCAAATATTTTCCAAATCCGAATTTTCCAAAAACAGAAATTTATTCCCAAGTACACTTAGAATTTAATAATCTAATATTTTTATCGATATTACACAATTTAATGTTCTGTTCCACATACGTTACTACCCCGTGCGCCGATTGAACAATGAGAATTTAAACTCGTTGATAGACCACATTATAGCCCGTGCTCACGCCACTAGCCTATGACGGCATTTAATCTTAAACATAATGAAGATCTTCTGAGTGAGATTGTTGTTGGTGGGATTTTCGGTTTTGATCGGAAAAGCCACAGTGTAGTCAATAGATTGTCGACGTTTCGGATTCAGATCACGATCCATCTTCAGGACAAAGAGCCTAGGTTTTAAGAGAAAGAGAAGAGTTGGTATAAATACTGGAAGTGGGGAAGTTTCTTAGTGTCGGCTAAGTGGAATTATTTAACAAAATTAATTATTTTGTAAGATATTACTAGGGTTTATTAAATTTTGTTTATTTAAAGGTTATGATAGTTTCTTAATAATTTTAGGGTTTCTTATTTAATTATTTAATGTTCTAGGGTTTAGTTTATAAGTAAATTTCTTTTGTTATAAGGTAAATAATGGGTTCTAATTAGTTTTAATGTTGTGTGCTAGAGTCTTTATTAGGAATAATAGGTTCTAGGGTTAGGTTGTCAGTAACAAGTAATTTAAAAATTAGGGTTTATTATTTATGATTAATTATTTAATGTTCTAGGGTTTAGTTTAAAGGTAAATTAAATTTTTATTAAATTTTTAAATTTAGGGTTAGGTTAATATAATAAGAGGTTAAGGTGTGCTTTTTTGGGGTTTAAAATTAGGGTTTCTTTTTGTTATAAGGTAAATAATGGGTTCTAATTAGTTTAATGTTGTGTACTAAAGTCTTTATTAGTGATAATAGGTTCTAGGATTAGGTTATAGGTAACAAGTAATTTATTAGGGGTTTCTTTTCTTGTTTATTTTATATTCTAAGTGTTTTATTACTACAAGGTTAATTAGTATTAATCAATTAGGTTCTTAGGTTTTTAGGGGTTCTTAGGCTGTCTAAGAATTAAATGGTTTTCTTATGAATAATTTGTTATAAAAGAAGAAAAGAAGAGAAAAAATTACCAAGGTTTATTGTTGTTTTTTGTGGAAGAGGGGGAGCCAGTTTTCACTTAGTTCTAGTCCATTGTCTCTGTTAAGGTTACTAGGGTGTTTACGGATTTCAATGGCTTCTCTAATACGATGTTTGAAGAGGTGATTCTCTTTGGCGAGGATTTTGGTGTCTTCTAGGCGAACATGGTGTCTATTTTTGATGGAGTGTTCAGCTAGGGCAGAGGTGCGGATGCGTTTGTTCTTGATGTCAGCTCCATGTTCTTTTATCCTAACTTGGAAGGAGCGACCGGTTTCACCAATRTAGCATTTACCRCATGRGCACTMTATTTTGTAGATTCCTTTKCCATTGTGAGGGTTAAGTTTKTCTTTAAYRGATYTCATGCTCTGTTTGATGGTTACAAGGGGTTTGAAGGAGGTTTTAATCTCTTTTTTACTGAGTATTCTTGCAATTCTATCGGTTACTCCTTGGATGTACAGAAGGTAGGCACTTCTATTCGGGTTTTGTTCTTTAGGGGCAATGTGGTTATTGTGGGTTGTTTCTAGGGATTTGTTTATTGCATTCTTAATGTATTTTTTTTTATACCCTATGTTCCTAAAAGTCTTGGTAAGGTGATTTGTTTCCTTATCTAGGTGTGTTTCGTCAGAGATTCTTATGGCTCTAGTGGCCAAGGTTTTTAAGACACCTGGTTTTTGGTTGGGGTGGTGATGGGAATTGGCGTGGAGATAGTTCTCAGTGTGGGTCTTCTTTCTATACACCGCATGTCCAAGATCACCATTAATTTTCCTTTTTATAAGAACGACAATCTATTGACTACACTGTGGCTTTTCCGATCAAAACCAAAAATGAAGATCTTGTGACAAATTTTGTAGAACCACACTCATATCATGAATTGAATAACTGATGTGACAATGTAAGTGTCATATTTGTTTAAATCACTAGAACAACTTCGAACACCCTCATTCTACATACAAGTTTCCATTTCTAGAGCAGTCGAAGAAGCGAAGAGAGCGTCTCAAGAGTTATGTTTGATCTCAGACTTTAAAAAAAAAATAGGTTAAGCTAATGCGAAGAAGAGGTATCTATTAATTTTTATCAATTCAACGGTCATAATTTTTATATATGAGCATTCGATCTACTACACAATTTCTAACAGCGTTCTATTTGTAGGGAAAGATGCCTCCAAGGAAGCCAATGACCAGTCACTCACCGAGAGAACCAAAATTAAAGGAGGAAAATATTGGTGAAGGGTCTTCTCCTAGCACTGTGAGGTAGTTGGAATACGCTCCCAGGGCGGAACCAGTCATTAAAACTTTGGTGAAGAAGGCATTCAATCAACCCTCGGATTTTGGTGATATAGAAGCGACCACTGGATCTAAAATAATGCTCCCACTGTGGGGATATATATTCAATAGAGTCAACTGGGAGGATTACCCAGAGTTTATCCCACACAGTGACCCGGATATAAGGGAGATCAATGACCAAGTTTCCTCGAACATTCGACGGTCGTGCTTGCACATGGTAGCTAGTCAAACTCAATTATTCCCATGCATCAAGACCTTGAGTTAGTTAATTGATCACATAGACATGCAAAAATGCCTGATCAACGATGAGAATGGTGGATGTGTCAGATGTTTTCTCCCGAAATAGGTCTAGAAGTACTACAAGCTCAGGGAATCAGAGGAGCATTTGAACACAGACTTTGTGGTGAAGTTCTATGAATTCCGCAACACCACCCAATTGATGGCCTCATGGTGGAAGGAGGTCAATAAATTTTCAAACTGGAGAAATGACTAGTATGGGAAAGTGAACTTGAGGGAGACATATATCTACTTGATGGCTCTCATCTACCGATTATATGGAGAAAAGGACTGTGCCAAGTTCTCGGAGACATGGATGCCCTTGGAATACACTGTGGCTATTTCAAGGAGAAGTTTCAACTAGGGAGAAATCATCTCCAAGCAATTGAGTACCAATGTATTACAGTCTCAGACGTCGAAAGAAGGAGAAGCACCCGCTTTTCACATGGCCTTATATCTACTAGATGTAATCTACACGAGGAATGTCTTCGTTGGTATGAATTTAAGTTGGCACATTGCATAACTTTCTATTCATGACTACTTCAAAATCCTATGGGAGAACAGGTAAAAAAAGTCTCATTCCCTTATTTGTGATGAATTCATCACTAGGATTTATTTCATTATATTTAAAAAGGAATGTTGAAGGTTGTCTGTAGAGGACAAGAAAATGATCTCAAAAGTAGGTCACTGGTATCTAGATGAACACACAACCTATATCAGGGTGTTCGGGGCCACTAGATCACCACATTTTCTCCCTGCTCATGTTCTAGACCATCTCATCATAGGATAAATATGTTATCAGACTATCTCGCAGGGCTATAACGCTACTTTGGTTAAGGACAAGAAACAATAATTTATACCCTATGGTTTCCATGTGGGATTTTATATAGTGAAGTAAACTACTCAAGCTAAACAATATGGTTTGACTCAACTGGAATACAGGTTCCCAATAGGCTAGTTTTGCAAGCATGACCCTAAAGGCCTACTCCTCCAACACGCTTCACAAGTCTCCTCCTATTGGCCATACTCACATGACAAGTTTGAAGATGAGATTTTCATACAATGTGCTCAAGACTGGGAGGAGGTATTACAGACAAAGGCTAACCTAAACATGACTAGGTTAAAAGCTATGATTATGAATGAGTAGGTTGAGACAATAGAGCAGTTGGCTTAAGAAGCTCTTCGGGTTAGAGAAGAAATCAAAGCAGCAAAAACCACAAAGGCACAAAGCAGAGGGTTGTTTTTACTAGAAGGAGCCCAGAGATTCATCGACTATCTATAGAACGATCCTCAACTAATATAAATGATGAGGATCACCTCGGTCGACCCAATCACAATCAGATAAGAGATAAATGGCTCATATTCAATACAACTATAGGAAATCACCGGTCTAGAAAACCATAGAGTTCCATCATGACAGAATAGATCATCGGTGACCCTTCCAATCTAGTATGGGAATCCAAGAACACCAGGTGAAACAGGTGTGGCAAATCCCCTGTTTGATCTAATAACCATCTATGAAGACGAAGAGAGTTTGGAGGTCTCACTGGTAAATCTGATATCGATTATGAAGGAGAAGGAACCTGAGAAAACATATTCTCCAATTCTCGATTCATGAGTTCAAAACCCTTTGTAGGGTGAGAATGAGGCTAAAAGTGTTTTAGACACTAAGTTTCTCGACTTATTGAGGACTCCGAAAGACAACTCTAGAGAGGAGATAGAATCAACTAGAAAAAAAGAGGAAGTGCGATAGAAAGTGATCAGAACCTCAACAACCGATCACCAAGTAAGTACTGAACTCTTCAATTTTGGTCAATACCTCACCATTCGATGAACACCAAATGAAGGTCGAGCCATCAAAGCATATGAAAGAAGTATAGAAACTATCCCTAGAACAAATACACACAGTAGGGAGTCTGGGAAACACTCTAACCTGGGGAGAACAACAAATCCTTGAGCATGTTGATGAGGTCATCGATATACAGGAGATCACTTATGATGGGAAGAGCAAAGATATCATGAATAGGACCACCACGAAGAGAAGTGTCACACTAGATAGCTCAATTCTCATCACCATAGAGAAGACGTTGCTCATCACAGAACATGCAAAGACATATGAAATTATCGGCATAGGGATGGCTATCACTAATGCCACATTGGATCGAGCAAGGTGAGATGAAAAGGAACTGGTTCCTGCACTAAAGGAGTTATATCATCTGCGCCATTTGGAAAAATACTATCAAGACTCAACGAAGGCCACGGTGTTCCTGAAGAGTGAGTTCTAATATTCCTATGCAAATTTCACAAACGAATGACATATTTTCACTATAGGTATAGTCGATTTCCAAGAAGATACTCTTATGGTACTGGAAACCTACAAGGATGTGGAGAGATGGTTTGAAAAATCATACTAAGAGGTAGAAATAATTGACTACATCAGCGTGGTGCAGAAGGGTTGAGACGCAAAGGAACATGGTATTCGAGTGCTAAGGGATAACAACATCTCTCAAAACAGGATGGAAGCTTAATACTGGGTAAGTCAGTTGATATAGAAGAAGTCAGCTGAGTGAAAAAAAGGTTGGGAAAAGATCAATTGAGAGATGAAGGGCATTGGCCTCCCAAAATTTGGCTCACCCAAAAACTTTGTCGACCTGCATGACATAGTCAAGTAACATCTAGAGAAAGACTCAGCATGGGAAGTGGATATCGCACAGGTGGTGAGCATGGCACCAGATCATATTCAGCAGTTTATGCAACATGCAATCAAGTCTCATGCAGTTATGTAGCGTGTTAGTGCTCTGTGATTTTCCTAAGGCTGCGGGGGTAGTCACAGAGGTAACCTTGAACCGCTTCAAGTCTTGGATCTAGCCCTCCAAGACTCAAAGAGGCATCTCTCTTTTCGATTTAAACTTGGTTTGTATGGGATGGATATTAGGCTAGCTATGAAAGTGATGAAAATATGGAGTTTTTGATTTTTAAATGGTTAGTTTGGGACAACAAGGAGGGCCATTGGGAAAATGGGGTATGTGCTTAAATATGTGATTCACTCTCAGATCTGGACAAAGTTCTTTCACAGGGTAAGGTAGCGGAAATGTTGGATCGAATTAAGTTTTGATGGTGTCGATTTGAGGAATAAATAGGGGAGGGAAAAAGACAAGCAAAGGAGCAGCTAAGAATTCCTAAACTGGGCTTCAGAAGAAAACATAAAGATTATCACAAGATCAGATGCAGAGTATTTGCTAATAAATTTTGCTCTGTTACTATCTTCTGACAATGAGAAATTGAAAACAAGAAAAATGATAACAGGAAAACACTTAACAAAGAAGGGAAACGCCACCAACACCTCCGCACAAGAATCCTGTAAAAAACAAGCCCATTACTGATCAATCATTAAAGATTATAGAAAAAGTTCTCTGGCCAAACACAGCCCACTGTCCAGCAAAGAAAATTACACCCTCTTCAGGTCCAGCCAAAAAGAAAGACATTTTACTGCTGAAAACCCACTCACACAGGTTGAACCTCCTCACACAGGTCTAACCCTCTCCTACTTAGCTCAAACCCATGTTCTGTCTTTTACATGTGTATAAATAAGAAAATCTCTCAGTCTTCCAAGAATCGAGCTCATAACTCTGTTTTCTGAAAGTAGAAAACAGTTACACAGATAGACACATGTCAATTGTCTCCTAAAACAAATCAAACAGTAAATTAAAGGGAAATTTACAATTGGTAACTGCTGCCTTGACATCTGGCATACTAGAAGTTGTTTTAAGATTCACTGGCGAATAGACTGTAACAACATCAAAAACTAATGAATGCAGCAGTCATTGAATGCTGGAGGTTGTTGGAGACTGGCTGGAGTCGAATCTTCTTAGACTAGGAATGCTTGAAACTGTCATTTGCCAATTGTCGAGTTTTCATTTAGAGCCAGGGATTGCTCTGCCACCTGTGACTGCATTATAAAATTGATGACAAGTGTGATGGATTGACAACTGTGTACAAGCCTAATATTTTGTTTGCTTCCAGATATCTCGTGCTCCTGTAAATGCTCAGTCGTTTCAACTTTTATTTCACTGAACTTTCGCCTTAAATAAGGGATTTGATTCTCCTTTCCCATTTCACCTGAGGTTTTACAAGAAAATCTGTAATGTCTCCCTGGCAATATGGGCACCTCTTGACAATCTTTTGGGCTCTTAATGAACGCCCACCAACACAACTATGCTCTCGCACATCTTGTTGCCCAGCAAAAATGCCTTCTATGCATGGCTTACCAAAATTATGTCCACACGGAGTAGAAAGTGGAAGAGTCAACACTTTCTTATTTTGGCTAGTAACCCATTACAAACATTTAAAAAAAAAACATTTTGCACTACAATCTCCAATCTATTTGAGATAAGATGAAACAAGTCAACCAACAGGATTCTTTCATCGGCCATTTGGCATAAAGTTGCTGCTGTGAAATGTTCTACAATTCACTAGCAAAAATGATGAATATTGTCTACAATCCTATAGAATATATGATTCAAACCTTTGATGACTATTAGTCCAGTGCACCTCCTTGATAAGCAAGCTCCAACAGGACTATTTTCTCCTAAACTAGTTGATTCTCAACATAGAATGGGGTTTTAGGAATTGATATCACGACTCTGGTGAAGCTTTGGATTAAGCATGCAGATCCTTGTTTGATGCCCATACAGGCCCCTTAGGACCAACGATATCATTTCTTTCATTGGAACCATTCTCGATGACGATAAGAGGCTCTATTTCACCATCCTTGACCTAAAACAGTTGTGCAGGCAGCTCACTTTGTTTTGATTGACTGTCAACTGCGCAAAAATAAGAATACAAGCCCATCAATTCAATGACATGCTCATGTTTAAGCTCGAAAACCATTGATACCTACCCAAGAAATTCAGAATTGGACTCTTGTTGACTGCTGACATCCAATTTCTTGATTGTTGTAGCCTAGCCATTACTTTGAAGTTGCATAATAAACCCTTCCATGGGATCCTTCTCCAATCACCGTCTGATCCATTGTGTAGCAGGCATACCAAATCCTGGCCCTGCTTGCATGTTAGCCAACACAATATTCTTCCCAGCAGCATGGTTTCTTGTGTTTTCATTATAGTTCTCATCCAATGAGGATGCTGATAGTCCTTGCATTTCTGACAAGAGAGCATCCTGCTGAGTAGCCTCTGTTGCACATTTCCCTGCATAGTCCTCATTTCCTTCTCCAAATATTGGATTTGAAATAGGCTGCAATTTTGTTTGTCCAGAATCAACATGTATTTCTTGTGAAGTGTTATCCACATTTTTGGTTATCGAGATGATATTATGATCATGTCATGATAATGGAAGATCAAACTCTTCATTAAGAACTTTTTCCTGAAGAAGGTTACATTTGTCATTTTCTCAAAATCATATTTTGAAAATAGTTCGCAGGCTGCATATATACTATCCTGCGAGAATCCTTCATTCCCGCAGGCTGCATTCAGCTTGACTGCGAACTTCTCGCACTGTGTCAATAGTTAGGGTGCGAACATGTTTCTAAAGGAGGAAAATGAATAAGTCCTCGATTCTTCTAGAAGTAAACTTCTAGAAGGGTGAGTTGGAGTTCGAATGGTTGGAAAAATACTGGCTTTCCAGATATCTTGGGATTATTCCCTATCCAAGTAACTAATCAATCTTCTCCTATTTATTGAAGAGATTGCTCATGGAAATGGTTAGAGAAGAAGCAAGCTAGCAAGAGATTGATTGGAGAATTGGTGCAATATTGTATGGAGGATTGA